>JAWDGP010005900.1:20000-36322 GCA_033675545.1 Elysia crispata
AATAGATAGATAGATAGATAGATAGATAGAGAGGTAGATCGTTAGAAATAAAGAATATTGAAAGAAATAAAAAGACAGTGTTGCATTTAGGAGAAAGAGAAATATATAGATAGCTAGGGACAGACAGGTAGATAGATAGATAGATAGATAGATAGATAGATAGATAGATAGATAGATAGATAGATAGATCGATAGATTGATAGATAGATAGAAAGAGAGAAATGTAGGTGTCAGATACAGAGAGAGGGAGAGAAAGACAGAGAACTAGAGAGAGAGATAGAGAGATTAATAGATAGAAAGAGACAGTTACAGGTAAGAGGGAGAGACAGATAGTTAAATAGATGGATAAATGGGTGGATAGATACATACATACATATATACATAGAAAGAGAAAGTTGCAGTTAAGAGAGAGAAGAAGAGAGAGACAGAAAAGGGGAGAGAGAGAGAGAGAGAGAGAGAGAGAGAGAGAGAGAGAGAGAGAGAGAGAGAGAGAGAGAGAGAGAGAGAGAGAGAGAGAGAGAGAGAGAGAGAGAGAGAGAGAGAGAGAGAGATCCCACACATATACAACACACCAAGGCAAAAAAAAACTTCCTTCTTTACCTTACCTGTAAATTTTCTCTGCAGAAATAAAAGGACTTGCTGCGCTTACAAAAGAAAAGAAAATCGTTAATATTTTTTACGATTAATCATAAAAATTTCTTTGTTTTGCTTTTTCTAACCTAGCTTCCTCAGTGGAGTAGTAGAACTGTTTTTTCCACACTCAAGAGAAGCTTTATCTGGAGCCATCGCTCTATTGATAGTCGTCCAAAACATTGCTAGGAGCGCGAGTGTTGCTCTTGTCCTAGCAGGGTTATCTAGAGCCATCGCTCTATTGACAGTCGTCCAAAGCATTGCTAGGGGCATGTAGACCTGTTGACTCCCTTCCCCCCCTTTCCCCCTCTACCAACTTTGGATTCAGCCTGTATCGTTTGACTTGAAATCATAGCTTAAGTTTCACCTTGAGAGATGCCTCTACTATTTTGTTTTGGTTCATATCATATTTGATTAGTTTCATCGAGTTAATTTTCGTTTGTGGTGGACTGGGTCATCGTAACAGAATTCTCTTCCCTATATCTTGTCTTCTCTCTCTCTTTTCTCTCTCTCTCTCGCTTTCTCTCTCTTTCTCTGTCTCTCTGTCTCCGTCCCTCTCTCTGTCTCCCTCCCTCCCTCCCTCTCTCTCTCTCTCTCTCTCTCTCTCTCTCTCTCTTTCTCTCTCTCTCTCCCTCTTTCTCTCTCGTTCTCATTACGTTCATGAATCTCTTTTGTTATACATCCCTTCGCACTGTCTTTTAATACTTTCATCTGCAGATCTCTATCTCTTCATTCCATCTTTCTTTCCGCCTCTTTCTATTTCTTCCTCCTTAATCTTTTCTTTATTCCCTTCTTCTGCCTCGACCTTCCCTGTCGCACACTTTCTTGCTATCTTTTTTTTTTTTCGAATATCTCTGTCTGTCTGTCTGTCTGTCCGTGTCTCCCCCCCCTCTCTGTCTCTCTCTGTCTCTCTCACTCACTCCCCCCCTCTCCTCTCTCTCTCTCTCTCTCTCTCTCTCTCTCTCTTTCTCCTTCTCTTGTTATCGCCCATCATTGTTTGTTGTTCTTTATAGTTTTGCAATATGTGGACGGCAGTTGTGTGAATAGGATAAATATTTATGTTGTTTATATAGGCATATATAAACACTGCAAGCCGTGTTTCTATGATCTAGGGGCCGATAACCCGCATACACCATATGGTTCTTTATTGAAGTGGGTTTTTTTTTTTAACCCTACTGCTTACTATTGGTAGATCAATTGTTTCAATACTGGTAGATAATATACACAGCTTTTGTTCCTCATCACTCTTCTCTCTCCCCCCTCCCCCCATCTTTCTCTCTCTCTATCTATCTATCCCATCTTTTCCTTAATTTGTACTTTTATATCTCCTCTTTCTATCTCTCTATGTGGGGGTAGCCTCCATCTTTTCTCTTCCGCACTCTCTGTCTACCTGTCTGTCTGTCTGTCTGTCTGTCTGTCTGTCTGTCTGTCTGTCTCTCTCTCTCTCTCTCTCTCTCTCTCTCTCTCTCTCTCTCTCCTCTCTCCGTCATATTCTAATTACGTTTTTCTATCTAACCATCTATCTATCTCTCTGGTTAACCATTTGGCTAGCTTTGTCTATCTGCCATTCTGTCTTGCATACAAGATGCAAACGCAATACCATGTACTATTGATATTCAAATGATGTTATATATAACAAAGACAAATAGGCAGAAAACAAGATAAAGGAGACAGAATTAACCAGAAATATACATAGACAGTATAATAGCCACCCTGAAAGAAATATATAGCATGAGAGATAAATAAACATTTGAATAAAAAAAAAACAGGCAGGTAAGATTGAAAAATGGATAGTCTTGAACTAAACAATAAGTGAGAAAGAGAGGGAGAAGTAGAGAGAAAAAGGTAGATTTAGAGTAGAGAAAAATAAAGAGAAAGAAAGAGGAAATGACAGACGGTGAGGTACATGCCAACAGCCTGCGACGGGGGGGGGGGGGGGGGGGGGAAAGTTGTGTAACTATTAAGAGTAGCAGCCTATAGTAATTTTGTAGCCAACCTGTCTGAGGAACGAGTTGATGGAATTCTTTACTATTTTATAGATCTGTAAGGCTGACGAAAGGGAAAATTTTCATCACGCAATGAATGTCCTTGCGCTAACAAGAGCACAAGTCGCACCCTGCACGCACGGATGGCTGCGAACTGGTAGTGACTTGACGCAATGATTATGTGACGCGACCGAAGATCTAGATCTAGATCGAGACCCTACAGTAACTATCAATGCTTTACTACCTGGATCCAATGATTATGTGACGTGACCGCCGATCTAGATCTAGATCGAGACCCTACAGTAACTATCAATGCTTTACTACCTGGATCCAATGATTATGTGACGTGACCGCCGATCTAGATCTAGATCGAGACCCTACAGTAACTATCAATGCTTTACTACCTGGATCCTTGTAATACAGGTGTACCTTACGGTTACCTGATTTCAACTGCGGCATTCAGGACAATTTGTCTGGCATTCTTCCTTAGATTCCCTTTCCAAATCGGGCAGAAATTGTTTTGTTTATTGCTTTGCTATTTGTAAAATGTATTTTATTGTGTGAGTGTGATTTTTCTGCTTCTGTTAAGTTCAGGAAATGTGTCTTCATTCTTTTCTGTTTTCTGTTTTAGAGAAAACTTTTACAGCTCTGACAGACAATTTTTGAATTTATGACATCAGGTTACCTATATCATTTTGTAAAGCAATAATTGTATGCCAAGACTATTGATATATTTCTGTCAACATCAAAATAAAAAAGGCTCATTTCAGATTTAATAAAAACACTTTTTTTAAACTATACTACTTACATAGAGGCTCTTACAGATGTCAAATCATTAACACAACTGTTGTGGCTGATTCATCATTCAAGTCGAAATACAATCAATTCTGATAATATATGTAATATTTATAGATAATAGATACATAAGTAATATTTTACAATTCAACTGATCCAACACTGAATACATTATTCCATAGATTGTTCTCTCAGTTAATGCTCTCGTGAACACCAGTGTGCCAACTACTGCTGTAGCTAATCCACCAGTGCATACATTAATCCTTCCATTAACCATACAGTCAATAAATCAGTCGCTGCATCTATCAATCAATTAATCTTAGAAGAGAAACATGAATGAATGTATCAGTCCCTTAATGAACCCTACAGTTAACACAACAAATAACATGTCACTGTCTCAATGATAAGATAAGATAAGATAAACTTTTTTTTTCATCCCTTTAGGTAAAGTCTTATTCACACGTATCAGCAGATTAAAATAGAAGTGCATGCAAAAAAAAAAAAAAAGTCATACCCAGTTGTAGACTCATTACCTTGTATTCGAGTCTCACTTCTTAAAAAAATCCGCTATGAAAAAAGTGGATCCATCAAAGAATGCATCAATCACTCGACTAACTTTTTGAATCAACGCATTAATGCATGCGTCAACCCATACAGCTACCGATTATTCACTCCAGCAATCCACCAATCAGTAAAACAGTGAATCAATTATTCCCCCTCCCCTCTTGTCTACAATTCTTCTCTCTATCATTCTAACAATGTGTGTTTGTTTTCCCCACACCAGGACTCCGTCGGACCTGTCACCATGAAGACGGTGTTGCTTGCAATGACAGAAGAGTAAGTATTGTTTACACTCATCTTGGAATAACACTTTAAATGATAGATTTAAGTCTCTAGCAATGACAGAAGACTAAGTTTTATTTACACACGGCGAGGAATAACCTAGATATTAAAGAATTCATAACCCGTCTAGGAATAATTTAGACATTTGAGATGATAACAAAAGCCTTGGTTACCATCAACAACATCATTGTTACCAACATCATCATAGCAATGGTTATCATCATATCAATACAGTGATGGTCATCATCAAACTTTCTTTTTTAACAAATTATTTAATATTATAACAAGCTCAGTATGTGACTTCTACAATATTGTTATCACAATGAGCTTCAGGTCCACATCCATCTGCCTGATTAATATCACCACACTCCCCCTCCTCCCTCCTCCTCCTTCCCCCCTCCCCACCTCTCTCTCTCTCTCTCTCTCTCTCTCTTTCTCTTTCTCTCTCTCTCTTTCTCTCTCTCTTTCTCTTTCTCTCTCTCTTTCTCTTTCTCTCTCTCTTTCTCTTTCTCTTTCTCTCTCTCTTTCTCTTTCTCTCTCTCTTTCTCTTTCTCTCTCTCTCTTTCTCTTTCTCTCTCTCTCTTTCTCTCTCTCTTTCTCTTTCTCTCTCTCTCTTTCTCTTTCTCTCTCTCCCTCTCTCTTTCTCTTTCTCTCTCTCTCCCTCTCTCTTTCTCTTTCTTTCTCTCTCTCTCCCTCTCTCTTTCTCTTTCTTTCTCTCTCCCTCCCCCTCTCTTTCTCTTTCTATCTCCCTCTCTCTCTTTCTTTCTCTTTCTCTCTCTGTCTCTGTCTCTCTTTCTCTCTCCCCTCTCTCTCTCCCCCTCCCCCTCCTCCAGGCAGCACGACAAGAGGTCGTGGCGAGCCAACGCCCTGATCGGGACATTCCTCGCCCTCAGCCTCTCCCTCAGCATCAGCGTCAGGCAGCAGAGCGCCCTCGCCAGAGACGCCATCATCACCTACAACAACAACAACAAAGTTGACGACGCTGTGGGTGGCCGAGAGGGAAGCCCTCTGGACCCGGATAAGACTCTGCTGCTGTTCACGGCAGCCGTGGCCATCGTCCAGGTTGTGGTCACCGCCGTGGGAATCACGACAGAGGCGCCATCTCTAAAGGGAGACGACTTCCCGGATAAGGAAGCGCTCGTAATAGTAGCCATTGCGCATGCGGGTTCCGTGTTTCTGCGCGACTTCCTCATCGAGGTGGGCGTGTCCAGCAACGCTCCAATCACCGTGCAGGACGTCGCCTTCTTCTCGCCGATCCTGGCCCTGGTCGCGCTGTGGCTCGTGACGTCACTTCCGGCCAGGCCTGTCGTTTGGGTGTCACTGCTCATGACCGGTCTCGGCTTCTCCATGATCTCCAGCCGCGGTGGCGCAGTGCAAGACTCTCCCGCCAGCGTGGCCGCCTCGAACCGCGCTGCCCTCGTGTGCGGCCTCGTGTTCTTCACGTCTGCCATGCGGAACATCGTCCTGCGGCAGATCGTCCACGAGGGCGCGGAGATCAAGTCGCGCCCGCTTCCCGCGCCTTACAACCGAGTCGATACGTGGGTCGCCCTGGCCGGGCTCGGAAGTTTCGCCATCCTCTCCGCGTTCCTGATGGCACCAGAGGGCTGGGGCCTGGCGGCTCTGAACGGCGCCGTCACGTGCGCATTGTCGGCTGCTCTGTTCTTGGTCACCACGCACGTCCTCAAGGTCTACGGCGTCGTGTGCACGGCCGTGTTCGGGGTGTGGTCCCTCCTGCTGGAGGCGCTCGTCACGACGCCGATCCATCTCAGGTGAGGGTGCCCGGGTCTGGTATTGTTACACAAACGGCAGGAGATCAAAATTTATGTCTTTCTTACATAAACATAAACTATGCGGACCCGAACATTTATCCGCACGATTCGATCCGTGATAGGAAAAGATCTTGCCGCATCACTGTTCAACATAACTTATCTGTCGTCTTATACTGCATTTATATTTTTTAAAAAAAAGAGTTCTAATTTTTTTATGAAATGTTCACAGTTTGTTCTCAATCATGAAACTTCAAAATTGATTGAACATTATGACAGTTGTTTCAATGCCATATAGGACACATCACATTCACAGCATGGTCTGGCTTATTTTTGTTAAAACTTGATTGTTTTGATCTGCTTCTAAAATAACGTTAAAACAATAATCGGCCTTTTCTTCACCTGTTTTCTCAACGACTGTATGTTGAATAGAGATCGGGCCGTCTTTTGTTTATGGCTGGAGATTCAGTCTTTTTGAAACAACAGATTGAGCATTATTGGTCACGCGGTCGGGTTTTGTTTTGTTGTTGTTGCTATTTTTGTTATTGTTGCTGTTGTTGCTGCTATTTTTGTTGCTGTTGTTTTTGTTGTTATTGTTGTTATTGTTGTTGTTAATGAAGTTGTTATAGTTGATGTGATTCCTGCTGTTATTTGTGTTGTTCATGCTATTTTTTTTAGGGTGATGTTGTACGAGTGTTAATTCACAACGATAATGTGAGCTTAATGTTGTTGGTTTTTTATTTTAAGTGAATTGAAATGATGACATATTAAGCATATAGTGGTCATGGTTTTTTTTTCTTCTCATTATTATATGTTTATGGTGTTAAATATACTGTTGATGATGATATGCGAGCTGATGTGATGTGATTTTCCTTTACATCAGAACTATTACTACGTCCGGCATGTGGACTTGTCATTAGTCATATTAGTAATTGTGGTGTCTTACAACAATTCTGAGTTGACATTAATGTTGGTAACTATGTGTTAGATATGGCCTTGTGTCAATAGTCATATTAGTAATTGTGGTGTCTTGCAATAATTCTGAGTTGACATGAATGTTGCTAACTATGTGTTAGATGCGGCCTTGTGTTAATGTCATTATAGTAGTTGTGGTGTCTTACAACAATTCTGAGTTGACATGAATGTTGCTAACTATGTGTTAGATGCGGCCTTGTGTTAATGTCATTATAGTAGTTGTGGTGTCTTACAAGAGTTTAAAGTTGACTTAGGAGTTGTTAAACTTGTGTTACATGCAACCTTGCATGACTTATGTCAGTAGAGCAAGTTTTGCAAGTTGGCCCTGGCATAAGCACTTTTACAACGTGTTATAAGAGCTGACCAAGTCAAGAGATATGGTGTACAGATTCACAGGTGCTGGCCTTGTCGAGAGAGAGAGAGAGAGAGAGAGAGAGAGAGAGAGAGAGAGAGAGTAGAGAGAGTAGAGAGAGTAGAGAGAGTGAGAGGAGTGAAAGAGAGTAGAGAGAGTAGAGAGAGTAGAGAGAGTGAGAGTGAGTGAGAGAGAGTGAGTGAAAGAGAGAGTGAGTGAGAGAGAGAGAGTGAGTGAGAGAGAGAGAGAGTGAGAGAGAGAGAGTGAGTGAGAGAGAGTGAGAGAGAGAGAGAGTGAGTGAGTGAGTGAGTGAGAGAGAGAGAGAGAGAGAGAGAGAGAGAGAGATGATGATGATGATGTAACAAATGCTACAGTAGTGATCTCGTTGTGGGAGCCGGCGTGATCTGCTGCTGGGAGACTGAGTTAACCTTCTTGCCATGAAACCAATTAGGATATCTAATTAACAGTCTGGGTCACCTTATATTGTTGTGGCGTGTTACAAGACTTTTGGATCAGTGGGTCAATGGGTCAGTGGGTCTACCTCGTCAAGAGAGGAAATGTTATTAACAAAGTTTCTGGGATCATCTTCTCACCAGGGCTGATGGGATACAAGAGATTAGGACTGGCCATAACATGAGATTGGGCAAAATACAAGTATTATTGGAAGTGTCCGGTCACCTTAAGATTTCTGGGATCATCTTCTCATCAGGGCTGATAGGATACAAGAGGTTAGGACTGGCCATAACATGAGATTGGGCAAAATACAACTATTATTGGAAGTGTCCGGTCACTTTAAGATTTCTGGGATCATCTTCTCATCAGGGCTGATAGGATACAAGAGATTTGGACTGGCCATAACATGAGATTGGGCAAAATACAACTATTATTGGAAGTGTCCGGTCACTTTAAGATTTCTGGGATCATCTTCTCACCAGGGCTGATGGGATACAAGAGATTTGGACTGGCCATAACATGACATTGGGCAAAATACAACTATTATTGGAAGTCCCCGGTCACCTTATTGTGTACAGACCTTTCTCCAATCAACTTAACCACGAGTATCTATGTTTGTTTGTATTTGGTTGTTTTTTTTGTTCATATATTTTTTTCTTAATTGTATCTGTTTTATCTTTTTTTTTTCCTCAGACCAAGCCTGACATCATGTGTCCTTGCCCTACTGCTCCTGGTTGTGGGTCACTGGCTCTTTCTGCGCAACCTCAACGAGTCGGAAGGAGGAGTCACATCGGCCGTAGACCGGAAGTGCGGTAAGTGTCTGCCTCGAAGTGTCTGCGTCGAGGAGTTTGCTCTCCATTCTTTTGCTGATCTCTATGTCTGTTTTAGGTGTGTGTGTGTGTGTGCGTATGCGAGTGTCTGTGAAATTTTTTTTTTATCTGTCATTACTTTCTTCATTCTATCTACATGTATGTCTGTCTCTATGTTGGTCTGTCTGTCACTCTATGTTAAAACAAATTGTTTTCAAAAAAACTTTTAAAGCGTCTTCACACTTCAAACATTATGTCTTCCTCTCGAGTGTTGAAACCACGAACAAGTTCTTCTTCTTCTTCTTCTTCTTCTTCTTCTTCTTCTTCTTCTTCTTCTTCTTCTTCTTCTTCTTCTTCTTCTTCTTCTTCTTCTTCTTCTTCTTCTTCTTCTTCTTCTTCTTCTTCTTCATCTTCCTGTTGTTGTTGTTGTTGTTGTTGTTGTTGTTGTTGTTGTTGTTGTTGTTGTTGTTCTTCTTCTTCTTCTTCTTCTTCTTCTTCTTCTTCTTCTTCTTCTTCTTCTTCTTCTTCTTCTTCTTCTTCTTCTTCTTCTTCCTCCTCCTTCTCCTCCTCTTCTTCTTCTTCTTCTTCTTCTTCTTCTTCTTCTTCTTCTTCTTCTTCTTCTTCTTCTTCTTCTTCTTCTTCTTCTTCTTCTTCTTCTTCTTCTTCTTCTTCTTCTTCTTCTTCTTCTTCTTCTTCTTCTTTTTTGCTGCTGTTCCTCCTCCTCCCCCCTCCTCTCCTTCACGTCTTTCATCTTCTCCTTTTATTGAGTACTTATTATTTTTATTACTATTATTATTATTATTATTATTATTATTATTATTATTATTATTATTATTATTATTATTATTATTATTATTATTATTATTTTTATTATTATTATTATTATTATTATTATTATTATTATTATTATTATTATTATTATTATTATTATTATTATTATTATTATTATTATTATACTGATAATCACTTTCGGTATTTCTCTCTTCAACTCGTTAAACTGTCATTTCTCACCCCCCATCACTCATCATTTTTTCCTCTCAACTAATCATCTCTCATCTCTATCTCACCGCTTACCTATCTGGTCCCCTCCCCACCCTCCACCTTTGTCCAGCCGGCACTCACGAGCAATACACGCGCCTGGAGTTCCTTCTGTTCGCGTCGGCTGTGGTAGGGGTCATCTTCTACGTGTTCCAGCCTCGCGTGTCCGAGAGGGACCTGACCACCCTCAGCTTCGTCGGACTGGACAAGGTCATCAGGCGACTCTTGTCAGTGCCCGCGTCGGGCGAGAGTGAGGGGCTGGAGGCGGACGGTGACGCTCACGCGGCTCATGCCGTGTCGATGAGTTGATTGGTGTGTGTGTGTGTGGGAGAGAGAGAGAGAGTGGGGGGGAGGGGCTGGAGGCGGACGGTGACGTTCACGCGGCTCATGCCGTGTCGATGAGTTGATTGGTGTGTGTGTGTGTGGGAGAGAGAGAGAGAGAGAGAGTGGGGGGAAAGGGCTGGAGGCGGACGGTGACGTTCACGCGGCTCATGCCGTGTCGATGAGTTGATTGTTGTGTGTGTGTGAGAGACAGAGAGAGAGAGTGGGGGGGGGGGAGAGGGGGCTCAAGGCGAACGGTGACGTTCACGCGGCTCATGCCGTGTCGATGAGTTGATTGTTGTGTGTGTGTGTGTGTGAGAGAAAGAGAAGGGGGGGGGGGGGGCGGGTGAATGCGGACGGTGACGCTCACGCGGCTCAGACCGTGTCGATGAGTTGATTGTTGTGTGTGTGTGTGTGGGAGAGACAGAGAAGGGGGGGGGGGGCTGGAGGCGGACGGTGACTTTCACGCGGCTCATGCCGTGTCGATGAGTTGATTGGTGTGTGTGTGGGAGAGACAGAGAGAGAGAGAGTGGGGGGGGGGCTGGAGGCGGACGGTGACGTTCACGCGGCTCATGCCATGTCGATGAGTTGATTGGTGTGTGTGTGTGAGAGAGAGAGAGAGAGTGGGGGGGGGAGGGGGGCTGGAGGCGGACGGTGACGTTCACGCGGCTCATGCCGTGTCGATGAGTTGATTGGTGTGTGTGTGGGAGAGAGAGAGAGAGTGGGAGGGGGGGATTGAGGCGGACGGTGACGTTCACGCGGCTCATGCCGTGTCGATGAGTTGATTGGTGTGTGTGTGGGAGAGACAGAGAGAGAGAGAGAGAGAGAGAGAGAGAGAGAGAGAGAGAGAGAGAGAGAGAGGGGGTTAGGGGGGCTGGAGGCGGACGGTGACGCTCACGCGGCTCATGCCGTGTCGATGAGTTGATTGGTGTGTGTGTGTGTGGGAGAGACAGAGAAGGTGTGGGGGGGGGCGGGGGGGGCTGAATGCGGACGGTGACGTTCACGCGGCTCAGGCCGTGTCGATGAGTTGATTGGTGTGTGTGTGTGTGGGAGAGACAGAGAAGGTGGGGGGGAAGGGGGGGCGGGGGGGCTGAATGCGGACGGTGACGTTCACGCGGCTCAGGCCGTGTCGATGAGTTGATTGGTGTGTGTGTGGGAGAGACAGAGAAGGTGGGGGGGGAAGGGGGGGCGGGGGGGCTGAATGCGGACGGTGACGCTCACGCGGCTCAGGCCGTGTCGATGAGTTGATTGGTGTGTGGGAGAGACAGAGAAGGGGGGGGGGCTTAATGCGGACGGTGACGTTCACGCGGCTCAGGCCGTGTCGATGAGTTGATTGTTGTGTGTGTGTGAGAGAGAGAGAAGGTGGGGGGGGGGGGACTGGAGGCGGCCGGGGCCGCTCACGCGGCTCAGGCCGTGTCGATGAGTTGATTGTTGTGTGTGTGGGAGAGACAGAAAGAGAGAGAGAGAGAGAGAGAGAGAGAGAGAGAGGGGGTGAGGGGGGCTGGCGGCGGACGGTGACGTTCACGCGGCTCATGCCATGTCGATGAGTTGATTGGTGTGTGTGTGTGAGAGAGAGAGAATAGGGGGGAGAGGGGGGGCGGGGCTGGAGGCGGACGGTGACGTTCACGCGGCTCATGCCGTGTCGATGAATTTATTGGTGTTTGTGTGTGAGAGAGAGAGAGAAAGAGAAAGAGAGAGATAGGGTGGAAAGAGAGAGAGAGAAAAAGAGAGAGAGAGAGAGAGAGAGAGAGAGAGAGAGAGAGAGAGAGACAGGGGGGGGGGAAGAGAGAAAGAGACGGAGTGAGAAAAAGAGGGAGAGAGAGAGAGAGAGAGAGAGAGAGAGAGAGAGAAAGAGAGAGAGACAGGGGGGGGGGAACAGAGAAAGAGACGGAGTGAGAAAAAGAGGGAGAGAGAGAGAGAGTGGGAGAGAAATAGGAGGTGGGGGGAGAGAAAGTGAGACTTAATTATTTACGTGTGAAAGTAAAATCCAAAAAAAATGATCTTCCCATTTTTCTCATTTTTTAATCCGACCAGAACTAATGCAAACCTTTTTTTTTGCCAGCTGTAGAAACTAATGTCTCCGGCAATAAAATTTGGGCGTCTTAACAGATCAACTTTCTGTTGAGAAAACTCTGAATTCTAGGGACGATTTTTAACACGACATGTGAGACGTACTTCTGATTCTCTTTACCGCCACAGTTATCATTGAATTTGATTAATATTACGACAGATCTGACACATCTAGACAGCTACACAAAATTCGACAAGTTCGAAAGATAACAAGATTGTGAACCAAAGAACCTGGTCCTCCTCCCCCCCCCCTCTCTCCGCTCCCCCTAAACGCCCAAACTTTTCTTTATGCAGAAGACATAATTTTTACTACTTTTCTTTTCACCATAAGCCTTGGTATTGTTAACAACATATTGCAGTGGTTGCGACTGTAGATTTAGATTGTTTCAGAAATTGCTCCTTTCATTCTTTAGATTAATATTCAACTATAATTTTCAATGCCCACGATTGCAATGTACAAAGTGTCCATGCTTGTATAGTTTTACTTGTTGCGATGGCTATCGAAATGTCTTATGGTTTTCTTTGTGTCCCTGAAATAATTAGTGTTGTCAAGACTACCGCAATAATAGATAACTGCATACTGTGACCTGGGAATATTCCAGCAATAACTGACGATATTATGTCTATGTGCCAAATTTGTTGATGTATTGCAATATCATGATGATAATGGATTATCCTTTTAACCCTTCCCTCCATCCGGGAGATGATGATCCTTTCTTTATGCTCTATAGATCTACACAGAATATTGCAATAATATAATATAATACGAAAAAAAAATTCTATTGATAAAAATATGAGGTACAATTTTTCTTCCAGATTTCAGTGGGAATCGGATAAGTCGTTTATTTCGTGAAACTCCAGTTTCTCTCTCTCTCTCTCTCTCTCTCTCTCTCTCTCTATATATATATATATATATATATATATATATATATATATATATATATTTATATATTATAAAAATTAGTAGCCGGAAATTCTCACAGTCAGCGCATCTCTAGGCACTTTTTCGTTCGTATTATATCTACATAGTCTTATCCTGAAAGCGTAGAAGGCTTTTAAAACGAAAGGAAAAGTAAATAAACATTATAAGCTGGGTCGTTTTTATTTTTACGTATTGCATGGGTTTCTCTCTTGCTTTTTTAATACCTAACTATTTAACTTTGCGTCATCAAAACCTGTGATACAAAATGCATTGTTTTATCCCAATATTGAAGCTGTAAATAATTTCTGAACTGTGTTATGAACTTATGATGTCCATTCTTTGCCTCATTGCAATTTCTGAACTGTGTTATGAATTCATGATGTCCATTCTTTGCCTCATTGCAATTTCTGAACTGTGTTATGAATTCATAATGTCCATTTTTTGCCTCATTGCAATTTCTGAACTGTGTTATGAAATCAAGATGTCCATTCTGTTCCTCATCATTGTTTTTTGTTTACATAACTGCAAGCGTCTATAGCAACATTCCTGCAATACTATTTTCAAAACAATTTTTCCCTTACCTTGGGTTTCACTTCTTGCCTTGTCGGATATTCTGCCCAAAATCATCAGCGATTTAATGTAGCTTTTGTTTTTGTATAGGTTTGACTGTGAAGAGGCATTAGAATAATGATCGCCAAAAACATTCTCAGGTTATCCTCCATTGCCCACCATTGCAATATCTCATCACAAGTGTTAAGAAAGGATGTATGTGTACATGTGTGTGTATATGTATGTGTATGTATGTGTATGTGTGTATGTGTGTATGTGTGTATATGTGTGTATGTATGTGTATGTGTGTATGTGTGTATGTGTGTATGTGTGTGTATGTGTGTATGTGTATGTGTGTATGTGTGTGTATGTGTGTATGTGTGTGTGTGTGTATGTGTGTATGTGTGTGTATGTGTGTGTGTATGTGTGTGTGTATGTTTCACATGGAGGGGAGGGGCGGATCAAAAGATTGTTATTTTGTGTTTATCATGATGTGAGGCATTGAATGGCATATTTTTCCTATGTTTGTATTGATAAAAAATATTCTATTTTCCGTAAAGACCCCATTTTTCGTTGTCCGATTCACGGATATCTATAAAAAAATATGCTAAATGATATTAACTTTTATGATATTAATCATGGCGAGATACGGTTTTTTTTATTTCTTTTACATCATCATTCTGACCTCTCAATCCCTTATGACTTATGGAAGAAAGGGTGTGTGTGTGTACGTGTGTGTGATCGGAATGTTCAGTTGCGGCTCCCAACTGTAGCTGTAATTGTGAGGCTTCGATTTGGGAATTTCAATGGGAGTTAGCGCACTTGCCTAAGGCGTGAAGAAATATTGGTTCGAAATTGGGTTTGGAGTCAGAGTTCTGACTGGATCCAGTGGCATGAGAAAAAAAAAGGGGTGGGGGGGCGGAGGGAGGGAGGGAGATCAAAGTTGTAGATTTTCCTTGTGTTCTTCATCTAGAGGCTAATCCGTGCTGGCTTTTTCTATCTCAGTCAGTAGCTACAGATCAGTTTTTGGGAGAGAGAGAGAGAGAGAGAGAGTGGGGGAGGGAGAGAGAGAGAGAGAGAGAGAGAGAGAGAGAGAGAGAGAGAGAGAGAGAGAGAGACAGAGAGAGAGAGCAAATTTTTTTTTTAGTTAATTCTAATTGTTTTCTGGATTTACTGTGTAATATGCTTCTGTAATAAAATACAACTTAGGACTATGTTTTCATCTTCACTTTCCGGCAAAGTATTTTTAAATCATGCATTCACACTGTAACCAATGCCATATTTTTTTTTCCCACCATGATTTGAGGTTTTCAAAATATTCGTCTTGATACTTCCACTGAGGGAGTTACAAATAAAGGAATAAACAAAAATACATTTTTGATCCTGACCATCAATGTCATAAATCCAAACCATTCCGAGAATAACCTCTAGATACTACTTTTACCTTGGTCATGCTGTTTTATTCACAGCACCCTCCTGCAACATTTGATCGTCATGGCATCTCGCTTTATCACTACCCTTTTGCTAATCAAGGGCGATTAAATTTTCTGATGATTCAGAAAGAATATAAATTTAGACAGAGCAGTTGAGAAACACTCGTTTGAGGTTTCACATGTTGAAGGCATATGTCTGTGAAGGGTTTTATGTGGTGAGATATGTCATAGGTTCTAACATTGCAGGATATGTCATAGGTTTTTTTCAAATGGTGCAATATGTCTTTGTACGTTTAACATCATTGAATAATTGTGCCATAGGAACTTTGAAAGCTTTTGAGGTTTGGAAATATGTCATGGGTTTAACATGGTGGAATATGTCATAGGTTTAACATAGTGCAATATGTCATGAATTCACTGCAAACAAAAACAAACTTTGGAGGAAGAATGTAAAGACGTAGATGACCTGTTAAAAAGCGAGATAACCTCTGAAATATTTTTATTATTTATTTTTTAATCTATGGAGGACAAAAATAATGAGTTGTAGCCCTTGACATCAGAAGTCTATTTCAGGCTTTTTCAAAATTGCGAATTGGTGAAGGGTAGAGAAATAAGTTTTAGTACCCAGTACAGTGAAGGATCTTTTGTAATAGTTCTGGATTCTGCACAACCTTAGTTAGAAGTATTCAGGTTTTGTAAAATTCAAAGAGAGCCCCTATTTATAGTTTTGCTCCGAGTAACAATGCCATTGCGGATTTAAATAACTTCTAACTGCACGACTAAGAATTCCCGCACGGAGCATTGCGCTTTTTGCAACTAGCCTCCAATGCGAACGCTCGCACGAAGCTTGCTAATAAGCGTTTTTAAAAGATCTAAAAATAGATTAGTAACATAAAGTTCAAAAAGCGAGTGGATTAGTCGCGATCCTCATGACCGAGACGGTTACGTTCGATACAGTTTTTCCCGGGGATTTATAGCTAGCCGTTGAGCTTTAGAGCATTTAAACAATTTGGAAAATTATTTTTTTCAGTGGTCTTCAAAATGTAGAAGTACTTACAAAAAAAACGAAAGATGATGTTAAAAACAAAATAAACAACAAAATAAAATAAGAATAAAAAAAGACAACAAAGGGCTCAATGTGATCATCATGCAACAAAGAATTAAAGAACTTACAAAGCGCACAATTCTTTATGAATTTAGAATCATTTTCTCAAAGAAAGCTCCAATCCCATTTTACACTTATGTTAATTCCAGACCCTACAGACTGTTTTCCCTCCCTATCATTCACATAAATAGTTCAACCTCAACGATGAACCTAACATCAAAGGATATCAAACATATACATCTAAGATTTTAGCGCTTGATTTTTATTTAGATCTAA
>JAWDGP010005901.1:0-40000 GCA_033675545.1 Elysia crispata
TCTCTCACTCACGCGCTCTCTCTCTCTCTCTTTCTGTCTATCTGTCTGTCTCTCACTCACGCGCGCTCTCTCTCTCTCTCTCTCTCACTCAATCTCTCTCTCTCTCTCTCTCTCTCTCTCTCTCTCTTTCTTTCTCAGGTAAGAAAATTAAGTTTGTTATCAAGCTGAGGATATTTCCACGTGTGGGAAAACTTTAATCTTTAAACCATGACCACATGATATCCATACCTGCCAAAACTTTTTCTCATTGGAGATATGGCGATTTTAGAATGAGCTTTTTAACATTGTGCATTCTTTATCTGTTTGCTGAAATTATCCGCAGCTGCACGTTCCTTTTTGATGTTTTTCTGGGGATGAGTTTCCCCTCCTTTCGTAACGTGTTCCATGGAACCATACAGACGCTTGTCTTGACTTCACCTAAATCATGTAGCGTTAACGAAAAAGTACACTCACACTCTCCTCAAACACACAAATGCAGTCTATGAACAGTACAAGGAAACTTTATCGTTCCAAACAAAAGCACACGTCAATAAAAGAAATGAAATAATTTTTACTTGCTTGCACGAGAATAAACACTTCCAACAAAATTTGAAGTGAGCAACGAGTGTAAACAAGTACTGAAGCCATGGAGCCTAGAGCAGAACACCTCATTTGAGGGGAGTACAAGAATTGTACTGGAAACATGAATATGAGCAAGATTGTACAATGTCTATCGGTCGATCTATCGGTCTATCTACCTATCTATTTATCTATCTGCCTGTCCGTCTATCTATCTATCTATCTATCTATCTATCTATCTATCTATCTATCTATCTATCTATCTATCTATCTATCTATCTACCTATATCTCAATCTATCTGTACATCTATCTGTTTATATCTACATGCCCTATACTTATCGATCTATTTATCGACTCTCTATCTATCTACATAACTATCTATCTGACTGCCTATCTATCTATTGATCTATTTATGTATCAATCTACCTACCTACCTACCTAGTTATCTATCTGCCTATCTATCTATCTATCTATCTATCTATCTATCTATCTATCTATCTATCTATCTATCTGTTTTCCTCTCCATTTACCTATCTAAACATGGTCTATAGATTTTTCTATTGAGCTATCTATCTATCAATCTATCTTTCCATCTATTTATATATACATATATCTATGTCTCTTTATCTTTACATCATCTAACTATCAACAGTATATTTATTTATATATCTATATGTCTATCTTTTCATCCGATTATCGATCTATTGATCCGTTTTTCTATCTACTTATGTTTCATTGATCAAACCATCGATATATTTTATATTTAAAATTATATGGAAATCTCTGTCTCTTATTTGATTAATTTCCCATACTACCTATCGATCGTTCATCTTCATTGTTTCTACGAAACTTCTATTTTTTTTAACCATCCACTGGAACAGATTTTTTGTGTGATTTTAAGTGCAGAAATAATCATCTTTGCGCCACCCAATCATTATTTATTAACTGCGTGTTTCAATTATAGCCTGCACAAAACAGCTCAACCAGAAACCATCGGGATCAATAAAAACTGTCCACATTTATCTCTCCTCTCCTTGGCTTACATCAGGAGGTATACAGAGATGTTTTATTGCCATCTGTATGCGATCTGGGCACGCGGTACCTATCAGCTGTATCAACATCTGCAGGCCCACTTTCAGTCCACTCGACTGGGAGTTGTGCAGGTTGGATTTGAACCTGCTCATATATGGAAGAATTGAGTTGGTGAGTCGACAGCCAACAATCAAACCCCGCGGGTAGCTTGGTCTGGTTAGCGCCTTACGGCAATGGCTGAGGGCAAAGGTCATTGTGGCCTGCACTGTCAGAGACTCATTGGTTTTCAAACCAGAATTTTGGGAAAATTTCGTCTCTCATCATGTTGCAACATGTTGTGGAAAACTTTTCTCGATTTCCTTGAAACCAGTTCTTTCAATGTATGAAGATTATAGAACAGGTAAACAAAACTTATCGCTAGGTAATGATAGGGGCCCAACCTTAA
Organism: Elysia crispata; assembly: GCA_033675545.1. Classification (NCBI taxonomy): domain Eukaryota; kingdom Metazoa; phylum Mollusca; class Gastropoda; family Plakobranchidae; genus Elysia; species Elysia crispata. Next base: position 2,037 of record JAWDGP010005901.1, read on the forward strand.
GCTGATTCCTTCTCATTGACTGTATCTGTCTTAGTACATTTTAGAGACAATATATTATACCTCTTAATAAAGTCATTTTTATAGGGTGAGATTGGATCAGAATTGCGCTAGAGACATGAGTGTATGGTGTATATCAGCTAATCGGCAAAAACTGGTCGGACATGCCAGGTCAGATGGATCGTGTTAAAGTGATGAAACAAATCTCAACTTCCATGGATTTCCAAACATTTTCCCCCGTTCCACTCGCTGCCATTGTGTTGCCGATTTCTTGTCTCGCTCTATGACTCGGTCGCCTCGGTTTGTAACGAGTGAGGAGAGTTTCTCAGGAATTCAAAGATACAGCTTGCTCGCTAGCTTTCCCGTGGACAGTTGTGGCGTATCAAACTCTGCGAGCACTGTTCCCGCTTCGCAAGAACAAACACTGGGTTTTTGTTCACAATTTGCTTCAAACAACGAAAAACAAAGCCAAGCAACTTTCCTTTCGAACACAGAATAATGGTCCCAAACCTTGGACAAGTAGATAACAAGGGTGTGAGAAATATTGACAATATTTAGCTATATTGGACAACTGAGACTTTTCGCCTGTTCAAGCCATTAGAGCTACGCTAGCCTGTTCACTTTACAGAATTAACCAGATCATTGCTCAAACAAGGCTTTAATATCATCTCGCACTAAATCGATACTTTCGGTCATGATTTGGACGATGCATCTCCCTTGACTGTAGTGAGGTATGAAAAGGTGTAATATGCTGAGTTTTTAAAAGTTATATTTACCTTCTTCCAGACAATGTGAACTCGCCGTCTCTTAATATTTTTCTCAAGACTCTCGCACATTTGTTATAAAACAATGTAGAACAACTTGCACACTGGATTACGGGAAAAGCCAGACACCTTTTTTGATAATGAACTCTATCAAACCAATGCTATAATTATGAGATTGAAAGCGATTGCAAAACATTTATTTGAACTTTTTTTTCTCAATTGAATATACCGTTACAGTACTGTTTAGATCTAAATCTTCAGCTATATCAATCGGGTAAGGTGTATCATTCACAGATGCAGCCAGCCAAGAAATCTTAGCTCACACCAACTCCGACAGAGATATATATTGACTGAACAAACCTCTTGCCGAAGTGTTTTGTTGAAATTGATTATGAAATCCGGATGCGGAAGTGCTGGGTTCTCTGGCTAGATTCCTTGTGAGAGCCTAGTCAGGCACCTTACACCATCCTGGTGCAGTAGGTAAGAGCTGTCTCCGCAATTCGTACTTACACTCGCGCATGCTTCCAAGGATTAGGTAGTGATCTAAAAGATTTACTGTCTCAATGCGTGACATAGGACGACTTCAAACTGAAAGCGCTGTTCCAGTGTGCTTTCGCTATTTCCGAAATAGCTCTTGCTTGGTTGTCTCCCTTAATCACTACTGTTTTTTTATCGTTCCACATAAATTCACAACAACGACATAAGTTCTAGCTAATTGTCCACGAGACAGATTTTTTCATTCTTGCATTTTATTTTGGATTCTTCATGATAGCAAACTTTTTTTTTATTTTTAAACCAATTTCCCTTGTACAAAAATGTTCGTGAAACCAAAATGACAAGATCTTTGTCTTTGCCTAAAAAAGAAAATTTATTTTAAGCATATATGCGTCACTGGACATATATTTGAAATAGCATTTGTCTGAAATAAGTAAGAAAAAAATATAACTATTTCATGGCCATTTTACTACAAATATAATATTTCCAACTTTAGCTAAGATGTCCGGAGATTATTATAAACTGCCAACTTTGCTTCAGGTAATCTTATTTAACTTTGTCTCACATAGCGACAAAATATTTATTTCTAGTTCATTCACTAGAATTTAAGACATAGATGTTTCAGCGGACCTATTTTCTCCAAGCTAACAAGATGTTGAGTATAGCAGGAGATGTGTCATGGCCCAGTGAGAGTCATGAGTCACTCAGGTGGGAGAACTTGAGCAGGTTGTGGTGACAACACAGCATGCGTGTCTGACGCTTTCACAGTGACTCTGCGAGTGTGACGTATTCCGGGGCGGCGAATATTCCCTTAGATCTATCTCTACCTATCTATCTATCTGTCTATTTATCTGCCTATCTTTCTACCTATCTATCTATTTATCTATCTATCAGTATGTCTATCCATGTCTCTATCTCTCTACATCTCTCTATCTATCTATCTATCTATCTATCTATCTATCTATCTATCTATCTATCTATCTATCTATCTATCTATCTATCTATCTATCTATCTATCTATCTATTTATCTCTCTATCTATCTATCTATCTATCTATCTATCTATCTATCTATCTATCTATCTATCTATCTATCTATCTATCTATCTATCTATCTATCTATTTATCTATCTATCTATCTATCTATCTATCTATCTATCAATCAATCTATCAATCTATCTATCTATCTATCTATCTATCTATCTATCTATCTATCTATCTATCTATCTATCTATCTATCTATCTATTTCTCTATCTATCTTTCTATCTATCTTTTTATGTGGTGATAGCACAATCATGTCCGTCTGACACTTCCACAGTGACTGTACGAGTCTGACATGCTCCGTGGCGGGCAAAGACTGGCTCATACCTGACTGCTAGAGGAAGCCAAACGTTTACAGTAGAAGGTTTTAAGTGTGGGAGGAAATTCGTTTTTGAAAGAAGAAAAAAGTAAAAGTTTTGGCTTTTGTGACTTTGACAATGAATAAAGTTTTTAAAGGTATTGAAAAATCTAAATTTGTTACAGAAAATATTTTCAATCAAAGTGATTTGTCTCTACAATAGTTTTTACCTCTTTATTTTCTAGTTATTCGTTTTCAGTTTGTTTATTCATTATAGAAATTTCGCTTAATCTCATAAGTTAACCCTTTTTATTTTGTTTAGTTTTCTTAAAATTAATCAAAACTTGTAAGCAAAGTCCTAAATTTGCACATTTTTATCTCCATAACATGAATGGCTTTAGAGATTGAAGCCAAGCATGTAATTGATGTGGATGATTCCAGCCTTCCATTGAAAGCCTCACACCGTTTATTTCATTTCTTATCTTACTGATTTCATTATAGACTCAACACTGGACAGATTCCTTTCTTACAGCTTCAGTTATATATTATTGTAAATATTTTAATCTTACTCCATCTCACTCGTCCATCTATCGCATTGATTGTTATCGAGGCGAACTAACTTTCTCTCTCTCTCTCTCTCTCTCTCTCTCTCTCTCTCTCTTCTCTCTCTTTCTCTCTCTCTCTCTCTCTCCTTCTCTCTGTCCCTGTCCCTTATACCTCTCGCACTCACCTGCTCTCTGTCTCTCTCTCCCTCCCTCTCTCATTCTCTCTCTTCTTACCTCGCTCTATATCTCTCCCACTCTCCCCCAGTCTTTTGTTCCGCCCCATAGAATGTCTGAAATCAAGAAAGAGCGCCAGGGGAGTTAACCCAATGTCTCCACCATTAGCAGCCTGTCCCCTCCTCTCTTCTCTAATGCTGGGAGGCAGCAGGAGGATCACAGAACTGGAAGCTCATAAATAAACAAATTTGTGTGGGTGCCTCATGGAGGTGGCCCCCCTCCGTCAGCCCCGGACAGCCAGCTTCATGGTCCGTCTCTCGCCCCGGGGAAGGACAGATCGAGGATTGAAGGAATGAGGGAGATGAAAAACGAGAGGTTTCTTAGAATAACAGAAAATATTTAAAACTTTTTAAGGTGATATTACTGCCCAATCTTTCCCCGCAGCATTTAAAAGGTAATTAGGTCTCTTCATGTGCGACCTAGTGGTGGAGAATGTGAAACGTTCCCTGCTCTGACATCATCCCTTCTGTCTATCTTTCCTCCACGTCAAGTTCTCTCTCTCTCTCTCTCCCTCTCTCTCTCTCTCTCTCTCTCTCTCTCTCTCTCTCTCTCTCTCTCTCTCTCTCTCTCTCTCTCTCTCTCTCTCTCTCTCTATCTCTCTCTCTCTCTATCTATCTTTCAGTGTGTCTATATCTCCTATCTTTGAACCAGGATCTATCTATGAAGAATTACGGAGCAAAAGACATCAGACAGGGTTTTATTTTTAGAACTCTAAAGTTATGAGTCCGTTCCAACTCTACTTTGCGCCGTTTTTTTTTGGAATTTATCAATCACTGCATTAGCGATTAACAAAATAAACCCGAACTGGGTCCAGTCTAGCGGATTATGCAAAGCTTAGTTCTTCTCTATATTTTGCTGCAAAAGAAACAAAAATATTGTTCGCATAAGACGTCTAACTCCTAATGATAATAAACGCATGTCCTCAGAACCGGATAGAAACTTAAAAAAAAAACGCTGGCGATTATCATGGGTTTTGTCTGCGCGTGAGCAAAAACCGGTAACAGCGGAAATGCATTATATATGATTATTATTATTATTATTATTATTATTATTATTATTATTATTATTATTATTATTATTATTATTATTATTATGATTATTATTATCATTATTATTATGAAAATTTGATTTCTTTTACAGTCTTCCCCAAGCCTTACTGTATAATTAAGTTTACTGAATTTTGATCAAGTAAGATCAGTCTCCAATGTGATTGAACAAGCTGAATTAAATTGTATGTATTAGACTGAAAAATGCTGTTGAAAGTTCAGTCATATTTCTGCTATAATCAGGTTCAAGGGTTATATTTGCCAAGTTTGTTTTGATGACGTTTATATCAATGCACTAGGTGTTGACATAATTTTTTTACACGAGGATGCTTGATTTTAAGGAAACTATTTTTCTTTTTAATTTACTGTCGATTTCTTCTCGGGTTTCATCTCGCCCATCCCTCCAACCCCAGGTCTCGCCCTCCCCGCGACCAGGGACGGACCATGAAGCTGGCTGTCCGAGGCTCACCGAGGCCCGGCTCCATCCTGTGGTTTTTTAAAGATTTTGTTAACAATATTCTTTGTAAACATTTGCAACAAATATTTGAAAATCTAGCGAATATTTTCCAGTGAAACAATGTTTTCAAGTACAATTAATTTTTCGCAATCTAGATCTAGAGAGGAGTTTATATGTTTTAGATACTTTCAGGAAAATCTAGGTTTACAGATTTTCAACTGGGAATAATTCTTAAAAATCTAGGCAAGATTTTCCAACACTATAAATCTTCATTACTCTTACGCCACGAAATTTTGAAAATCTAGATCTGGAGATGGTTTTCGATTCTGACAATTTTTTTTTTAAAACTAGGGATTTTCGATTAAGATCAAGCTTTTAAAGCAATTTTTTGCAACAAATTGTTGAAAATCTATAAAGATTTTCGATTGCCACATTTATTTTAAACTCTAGGCAAGATTTTCGATTAAGGTAAATCTTTATTACTCGTTTACGACTAGATCTTTTTTAATTTAGGATAAATGCTGAAAAAGAAAGTAAAGTCGGCTTTAGCCTGCTCGGTTTGATACAACCAACCCAGAAGAACAGGTCTCAGGATGCATCCAAAAGCACCTGACGTTATAGTGGAGGAAGTCAACCACTCTAAGAGTTTTAGGTCCTACCTGTAGTAAAGATCAAAACATCCAATATGCCGGTGACCCAGATTTTATCCCCATTGCTCGTCCCTACACTGCACAGCCTCTCTGGAAAATTTGCAATAATTGGAACAACTGGTCGGATCTCAAATATTTATTTGCTCACATTATCAAGCCGTAAAGTTTTCTTTTGAAATCGTTAGGATGTATTGCCTGAATGGAGGGAAAAAAACCATCAAAAACTATCCAGCACCTCCTGAAATTCTTCACAATCTTTTTAGGACATTTCTCCTGAATCTGAGAATTTTTTGACAAATGTTTATAAAAATAAATTATGGTATATTATATATTCACTTGACATCATAGCTTGCGATGACGTCACTGCTTCACAGTGGACTCAACGGTCCCGGGTTTATGGCCAAGTTTGACTCTGCCTGCTAACCAGTCTGTATCTAACTCCTGTACATAAACATTTCATTTGTTTGCAGAATATTTTGGGATTCCTTTATTTTTATGAAGTCCTTGAACTATATTCATTCACAAATTTACTTTGATATCTTTGTTTACGTCGATTATTAAAGGAAGTACTGTGTTGAGTTGTGCATTATATAAGAGCACTGTTGAAAATCTTAATATAAATATTGGCACCCTATGAGAGTAGGCGGAGAGACCAGAATAAATATGTACAAAAGAAGCTGTCAGAATCCAGGAATCAGCTTCAGTGGAGAGATGAACTAAATAGTAACCAACCTACTTTAGTTTATTAGTGTTTTTTTTTCACTGGAGACCATGATATATACTCATACCCAAACTCAGGCAGCCACAACCAGTGTTTGGCTTCAGTGGACAGATAAAACTTAGTAAAGTAACAAGAAAAAAAAACCATCTTACTTAATTTTTTTTAAATTGGAGATCATCTTTTCAGCACATCAGGTTGTGCACTAGATTTTATCAGCTTTGGTTGGCGTCAACACCTCATGATTATCGTTTGGCTGGAGAGATAAACAAACTGAAGATTGTGGAAAAAAACCCACCCATATTTGGTTTACTTTTTGCTTGAGATCTAGACTTTATTTATCACAAATAGAATGTTTAATATGCAACATATTATATGAGAAGATTAAAAAAAGATTCAAGATGCACTGCAGTTTAAAACTGTATGAGTGATTTTGGAGGAGATAAATCTGATACTGTTGTAAAATGTCCTCTTCTTCAACGTAGCTGCCTTCCCCACCTGTTCATTTGAACTAGTGATCATGTATAGAAGCTTGTTTCAGTAACTCCATTTCTCTCTCTCTCTCTCTCTCTCTCTCTCTCTCTCTCTCTCTCTCTCTCTCTCTCTCTCTCTCTCTCTCTCAATCTCTCTCTCTCTCTCTCAATCTCTCTCTCTCTATCTCTCTCTCTCAACCTCTCTCTCCCTCCCTACCTTCCTCCCTCTCTCTCATAAACACACTTACACTTTCTCCCTTTCTTGTCTCTCTTTTACTTGTCTCTACCTATTTGTATTTGTACCGATCTCTATCTAAGCCTCTAACTGGTGTTCTATCCATACACCCCTTTTCTAAATACTACACTTATTCAACTTCAATTATTTGCCTGAACCAGTCCGACTGTTCGTCTGTCTCTAACCCCCCCCCTTTTCTCTTTCTCTGTCTCTCTCTCTCTGAACCTCTCTCTTCCTGTGTTTATCTATCCCCTCCTCTCTACGTAATTCTAGCCTAGAATGCCATTTAGATTACTAATCAGATTATCTCTCCAACATATTTAAACGATCTTTGCTAACGCAATCCAATTAAAATAGTTGAAATAACATCATGATTTGTTTGTAGATTAACCAACATTCTTACATTACAGCTATGAAGTGCGTTAGGCTTTTGGGAATTATTTGCAGTCATATTCCGCGCGAGGTCAAAGCTATCCGAACTTAGCTTTGCGCTGTTTAGAGGAGTATTCGTATTTCATTAAAATCCGATTATCTTCTGATCTTGAGCCATATCGCATTCAAACCGAATGGTTGTCGCAGACGACAAAGCTTGACCTTTAATCCCAGAAGTTGGACCAGGGAGCAAGAACAAACGTCACCTGACGCCAACAAAAGCTGGGATAATCACAAGCATCTGGTCTTCAAACATGGAGCTACAAAGAACTAAAAATTACAAAAGCTGGATTAAATTCTGGATTTTTGTAAACATCGACATCAACAATCCTTAATTTCCATTGTGTAGACAGTAGTGCCTGGGTTTTCTGCTGCAAAATAAAGAAAAATACATATTCTTGCAACGGTTCTTTTTTAATTCTTACCGCTGGTTTTCTTTTGTCGATTCTACTACTGATTTTGTAAAAGAAAAATCGAATCTAAGAATTTTCTTCATATATTTCATAATCAGCGGTGGTCTTTTGCCAAATCACATAGGCTCTGTACTATACTAGAGAAATCGAGTCTTACATAGTTTCTCAGTCGGACTAGTCGAATCCTTGAAGTCACCAATAAACTGCCATATTCTTAAGTTATATGATCCTTTGAAAATGGGTTCATCATTTTCAGTTTCTTGTAATCTTTCTTTTTGTAGCTTTGATTGATCTCCAGTAACCCCCACCTTTTCCCCCCTCACTTTCCACTTTTTTTAAAGTGTGACATGTAGAAACAAAATTTAAGCTACAAACACCCTTGTTGGACAGACTGCTATGCTACTTAATGCAAGACAAATTCCTTATCGTAAAGGTCAAGAAGACAGAAACTTCAATTATCGATTATTTTTATTCTCTCTTTTGGAGCAGCTGTTGGAGAACAGCACTGATGGTCGAGGTCTTGTGATGTATCCAGCAGCACTGGTGGTCGCCGTCTTGTGATGTATGCAGCAGCACTGGTGGTCGCCGTCTTGTGATGTATCCAGCAGCACTGATGGTCGCCGTCTTGTAATGTATCCAGCAGCGCTGATGGTCGCTGTCTTGTGATGTATCCATAAGCGCTGATGGTCTCTGTCTTGTAACGTATTCAGCAGCACTGGTGGTCGCTATCTTGTGATGTATCCAGCAGCACTGATGGTCGCCGTCTTGTGATGTATCCAGCAGCGCTGATGGTCGCTGTCTTGTAATGTATCCAGCAGCACTGATGGTCGCCGTCTTGTAATGTATCCAGCAGCGCTGATGGTCGCTGTCTTGTGATGTATCCAGCAGCACTGGTGGTCGCTGTCTTGTAATGTATCCAGCAGCACTGATGGTCGCTGTCTTGTAATGTATCCAGCAACACTGATGGTCGCTGTCTTTTGATGTATCCAGGAGCGCTGATGGTCGCTGTCTTGTAATGTATCTAGCAGCACTGATGGTCGCTGTCTTGTAATGTATCCAGCAACACTGATGGTCGCTGTCTTTTGATGTATCCAGGAGCGCTAATGGTCGCTGTCTTGTAATGTATCCAGCAGCACTGATGGTCGCTGTCTTGTGATGTATCCAGCAGCCCTGATAGTCGCTGTCTTGTGATGTATCCAGCAGCACTGATGGTCGCTGTCTTGTGATGTATCAAGCAGCACTGGTGGTCGCTATCTTGTGATGTATCCAGTAGCGCTAATGGTCGCTGTCTTGTAATGTATCCAGCAGAACTGGTGGTCGCTGTCTTGTGATGTATCCAGCAGCACTGGTGGTCGCTGTCTTGTGATGTATCCAGCAGCACTGATAGTCGTTGCTTTGTGATGTATCCAGCAGCACTGATCGTCGCTGTCTTGTGATGTATCCAGCAGCACTGATGGTCGCTGTCTTGTAATGTATCCAGCAGCACTGGTGGTCGCTGTCTTGTAATGTATCCAGCAGCACTGATGGTCGCTGTCTTGTGATGTATCCAGCAGCACTGAAGGTCGCTGTCTTATGATGAATCCAGCAGCACTGGTGGTCGCTGTCTTGTAATGTATCCAGCAGCACTGAAGGTCGCTGTCTTGTGATGTATCCAGCAGCACTGAAGGTCGCTGTCTTATGATGAATCCAGCAGCACTAAAGGTCGCTGTCTTGTAATGTATCCAGCAGCACTAAAGGTCCCTGTCTTGTAATGTATCCAGCAGCATTAAAGGTCGCTGTCTTGTGATGTAAGCAGCAGCACTAAAGGTCGCTCACTGGTAGCTGTCTTGTGATGTATCCAGAAGCACTGATGGTCGCTGTCTTGTAATGTATCCAGCAGCATTGATAGTCCCTCACTGGTAGCTGTCTTGGGATATGTCCAGCAGCACTGGTGGTCGCTGTCTTGTGATGTATCTAGCAGCACTGGTGGTCTCTATCTTGTGATGTATCCAGCAGCACTGATGATTGGTGTCTTGTGATGTATCCAGCAGCACTGGTGGTCGCTGTCTTGTGATGTATCCAGCAGCACTGGTGGTCGCTGTCTTGTGATGTATCCAGAAGCACTGGTGGTCGCTGTCGTGATGTATCCAGCAGCACTTGTGGTCGCTGTCTTGTGATGTATCCAGCAGCACTGGTGGTCGCTGTCTTGTGATGTATCCAGCAGCACTGATGGTCGCTGTCTTGTGATGTATCCAGCAGCACTGGTGGTCGCTGTCTTGTGATGTATCCAGCAGCACTGGTGGTCGCTGTCTTGTGATGTATCCAGCAGCACTGGTGGTCGCTGTCTTGTGATGTATCCAGCAGCACTGATGATTGGTGTCTTGTGATGTATCCAGCAGCACTGATGATTGGTGTCTTGTGATGTATCCAGCAGCACTGATGATTGGTGTCTTGTGATGTATCCAGCAACACTGATGATTGGTGTCTTGTGATGTATCCAGCAGCACTGATGATTGGTGTCTTGTGATGTATCCAATAGTGCTGGTGGTCGCTGTCTTGTGATGTATCTAGCAGCACTGGTGGTCTCTATCTTGTGATGTATCCAGCAGCGCTGATGGTCGCTGTCTTGTGATGTATCCAGCAACACTGATGATTGGTGTCTTGTGATGTATCCAGCAGCACTGATGATTGGTGTCTTGTGATGCATCCAGCAGCAATGGTGGTCGCTGTCTTGTGATGTATCCAGCAGCACTGGTGGTCGCTGTCTTGTGATGTATCCAGCAGCACTGGTGGTCGCTGTCTTGTGATGTATCCAGCAGCACTGGTGGTCGCTGTCTTGTGATGTATCTAGCAGCACTGATGGTCGCTGTCTTGTGATGTATCCAGCAGCACTAAAGGTCGCCGTCTTGTGATGTATCCAGCTGCGCAGATGGTCGCTGTCTTGTGATGTATCCAGCAGCACTGATGATTGGTGTCTTGTGATGTATCCAGCAGCACTGATGATCGCTTTCTTGTGATGTATCCAGCAGCTATGGTGGTCGCTGTTTTGTGATGTATCCAGCAGCACTGGTGGTCGCTGTCTTGTGATGTATCCAGCAGCACTGATGGTCGCTGTCTTGTGATGTATCCAGCAGCACTGATGGTCGCTGTCTTGTGATGTATCCAGCAGCACTAAAGGTCGCTGTCTTGTGATGTATCCAGCAGCACTGATGGTCGCTGTCTTGTAATGTATCCAGCAGCACTAAAGGTCGCTGTCTTGTGATGTATCCAGCAGCACTGATGGTCGCTGTCTTGTGATGTATCCAGAAGCACTGATGATCGCTTTCTTGTGATGTATCCAGCAGCACTGATGGTCGCTTTCTTGTGATGTATCCAGAAGCACTGATGATCGCTTTCTTGTGATGTATCCAGAAGCACTGATGATCGCTTTCTTGTGATGTATCCAGAAGCACTGATGGTCGCTTTCTTGTGATATATCCAGCAGCACTGATGATTGGTTTCTTGTGATGTATCCAGCAGCACTGATGGTCGCTGTCTTGTGATGTATCCAGCAGCACTGATGATTGGTTTCTTGTGATATATCCAGCAGCACTGATGATTGGTGTCTTGTGATGTATCCAGCAGCACTGATGGTCGCTGTCTTGTGATGTATCCAGCAGCACTGATGGTCGCTGTCTTGTGATATATCCAGCAGCACTGATGATTGGTTTCTTGTGATATATCCAGCAGCACTGATGATTGGTGTCTTGTGATGTATCCAGCAGCACTGATGGTCGCTGTCTTGTGATGTATCCAGCAGCACTGATGGTCGCTGTCTTGTAATGTATACCAGCAGCACTAAAGGTCTCTGTCTTGTGATGTATCCAGCAGCACTGATGATTGGTGTCTTGTGATGTATCCAGCAGCACTAAAGGTCTCTGTCTTGTGATGTATCCAGCAGCACTGATGGTCGCTTTCTTGTGATGTATCCAGAAGCACTGATGATCGCTGTCTTGTGATGTATCCAGAAGCACTGATGATCGCTGTCTTGTGATGTATCCAGAAGCACTGATGGTCGCTGTCTTGTGATGTATCCAGAAGCACTGATGATCGCTGTCTTGTGATGTATCCAGAAGCACTGATGGTCGCCGTCTTGTGATGTATCCAGAAGCACTGATGATCGCTGTCTTGTGATGTATCCAGCAGCACTGGTGATTGGTGTCTTGTGATGTATCCAGAAGCACTGATGATCGCTGTCTTGTGATGTATCCAGAAGCACTGGTGGTCGCTGTCTTGTGATGTATCCAGAAGCACTGAAGGTCGCCGTCTTGTGATGTATCCAGCAGCACTGATGATTGGTGTCTTGTGATGTATCCAGCAGCACTGATGGTCGCTGTCTTGTGATGTATCCAGAAGCACTGATGATTGGTGTCTTGTGATGTATCCAGCAGCACTGATGGTCGCTGTCTTGTGATGTATCCAGCAGCACTGATGATTGGTGTCTTGTGATGTATCCAGCAGCACTGATGATTGGTGTCTTGTGATGTATCCAGCAGCACTGATGGTCGCTGTCTTGTGATGTATCCAGCAGCACTGATGGTCGCTGTCTTGTGATATATCCAGCAGCACTGATGATTGGTTTCTTGTGATATATCCAGCAGCACTGATGATTGGTGTCTTGTGATGTATCCAGCAGCACTGATGGTCGCTGTCTTGTGATGTATCCAGCAGCACTGATGGTCGCTGTCTTGTGATGTATTCTAGATCTTCGATGGTTGCCATTAAGAGCTCTTTAGTGAGCTGCCTGGACTGTGAAATACTCCAACGTGTTGAGGCCAGCTAAGACTGAATTAGAGAGGTTTGCATTCTGATACAACCAACAAATGACGATCTTATATATAATTTATTAGTAAAAAGAAAGTCGAAATCCATGCGAAAAAGGCAATGTTTCTGTGAGCAAATTAAAATAAAAATTATAAATCATTTAAAAAAAAACCTCTGGGCTTTTCAAAATTTAAGAAAATCTAGGATGTTCTAAATATTCTCCCATGATTTATCATCGAGATTAAAAAAAAACCTGATAAAATCTGAGCAAACAGTGATCAGCTTAGAGGATAACTGTTAGCGCTGATGGAGCATTGATATAAATGAGGACTTGGGAGGATTTGACCGCGAACTCCTCCGTTATTACCCAACCCACACCTTTGAAACCCTGATGGCGTTTACAGCATTCATGTAGCTAGATTGTAATTCATAAAAAAATCAACGCAAACTGCTTTTCTCGATTTCCCCAAAATGCTTTGTTTCGTCAAATTCATATAGGCTAACTTACCATGACCAATTTCGCGCGCCATTTTTTTATTCTTTAACAGCGCAAGTCTTTATCAACCGACTTGAGGTGTAGATCTAGGTTTAAATAACTTCGTGGCTAAGAATTACCGCAAGACAGTGGTTTTTTTTACACGAAAATTTCGAGTTTTCTAATTTATTAACCGTTTAAAAGGATCTAAAGAAACAGACTGAGAAAGAAGAGAATGGGAAGTCGATTTCTTTTATTCCAAAAGGAATTAAGTTCTATATCTAAATTTTGTGTTTAGAATTAGAATTATCGAGATATCTAGATTCTAAGTAAAGATGAATTGGTCTGGTGAAGGCATATGATTTTATTTAGACTTTTTAAGTAAAAGGAGAAATACCAAGACCATTTATAAACCTCCATAAGTACACACAAGAACCCAAGCCTTGGCAAATTGACACCAGGATCCCGTTAGTAGAACATGAGTTTCAACTTGTGTCTGCTATTGATCCTGTACAGTGGAACACAACGAAATACTGTCCTGAGCTTAGGAAATTAGTACTCACAAACAACCTTAAAATGTGCTTTATGACACTAGTAAACTGATTTGAGACGGTTTCATATATTTCTTTTTAACTTTAAAGAAGTAAACGTATTTTGAACTAATGATTGCCATGAAATTACCGATAATGATGCTGATGCTGCTGCTGATGAAAATGGTGATGATGATGATGAAAATGGTGATGATGATGATGAAAATGGTGATGATGATGATGAAAATGGTGATGATGATGATGAAAATGGTGATGATGATGATGATGATGATGATGAAAATGGTGATGATGATGATGATGATGAAAATGGTGATGATGAAAATGGTGATGATGATGATGAAAATGGTGATGATGATGATGATGATGAAAATGGTGATGATGATGATGAAAATGGTGATGATGATGATGAAAATGGTGATGATGATGATGATGATGATGATGATGAAAATGGTGATGATGATGATGATGATGAAAATGGTGATGATGATGATGAAAATGGTGATGATGATGATGATGATGAAAATGGTGATGATGATGATGAAAATGGTGATGATGATGATGAAAATGGTGATGATGATGATGATGATGATGAAAATGGTGATGATGATGATGAAAATGGTGATGATGATGATGATGATGATGAAAATGGTGATGATGATGATGATGATGAAAATGGTGATGATGATGATGAAAATGGTGATGATGATGATGATGATGAAAATGGTGATGATGATGATGAAAATGGTGATGATGATGATGAAAATGGTGATGATGATGATGAAAATGGGGATGATGATGATGAAAATGGTGATGATGATGATGAAAATGGGGATGATGATGATGAAAATGGTGATGATGATGATGATGAAAATGGTGATGATGATGATGATGATGAAAATGGTGATGATGATGATGAAAATGGGGATGATGATGATGAAAATGGTGATGATGATGATGATGATGAAAATGGTGATGATGATGATGATGATGATGATGGTGACAATGATGATTATGAAGTTCGCGATAATGATAATGATGATACAGATAATAATGAACAATTATAATCATAATACTCTGTTCTTTATTCTTATAAAGTTATTCAATGATGATTGCAATGATAATTATTCTAAAATATATTTTTAATAGATATGATTGCGTTATTGAAATAGCGTTATACTTAATATAATGATGATGGATGTGTTGAAAGAAAGCTGAATATGTTAAAATCAAGTGTAACAACAACAAAAACAACAGCAACAACAACAAAAGAAAAAAAAATGGTAAATGAATGACCTGTCCTGACGCAGGTCTGTGATTCCATGTGTGACATGCGTAGAGCCCAAAAAAATTCCCAAGTGTTCTCCTTTCCAAGTGATACATTCCAGCTCTCAGAAAAATATATTGTTCTCTGCAGTTAAGGATTAAAACTTAGGTGATTTGACACGAGATAGGGTGATAGAATCCTAAACTTCTAAAAAAATATGTTTAAATACGAGAGATACATAATCTCTTATGTTAAATAAATTATGTCATTGTCTCATAGGGTCTGTCCGTATGGAATACATAATCTCTTATGTTAAATAAATTATGTCATTGTCTCATAGGGTCTGTCCGTATGGAATACATAATCTCTTATGTTAAATAAATTATGTCATTGTCTCATAGGGTCTGTCCGTATGGAATACATAATCTCTTATGTTAAATAAATTATGTCATTGTCTCATAGGGTCTGTCCGTATGGAATACATAATCTCTTATGTTAAATAAATTATGTCATTGTCTCATAGGGTCTGTCCGTATGGAATACATAATCTCTTATGTTAAATAAATTATGTCATTGTCTCATAGGGTCTGTCCGTATGGAATACATAATCTCTTATGTTAAATAAATTATGTCATTGTCTCATAGGGTCTGTCCGTATGGAATACATAATCTCTTATGTCATTGTCTCATAGGGTCTGTCCGTATGGAATACATAATCTCTTATGTCATTGTCTCATAGGGTCTTTCCGTATGGAATACATAATCTCTTATGTCATTGTCTCATAGGGTCTTTCCGTATGGAATACATAATCTCTTATGTCATTGTCTCATAGGGTCTGTCCGTATGGAATACATAATCTCTTATGTCATTGTCTCATAGGGTCTGTCCGTATGGAATACATAATCTCTTATGTCATTGTCTCATAGGGTCTGTCCGTATGGAATACATAATCTCTTATGTCATTGTCTCATAGGGTCTGTCCGTATGGAATACATAATCTCTTATGTCATTGTCTCATAGGGTCTGTCCGTATGGAATACATAATCTCTTATGTCATTGTCTCATAGGGTCTGTCAGTATGGAATACATAATCTCTTATGTCATTGTCTCAAAGGGTCTGTCCGTATGGAATACATAATCTCTTATGTCATTGTCTCATAGGGTCTTTCCGTATGGAATACATAATCTCTTATGTAGTTGTCTCATAGGGTCTTTCCGTATGGAATACATAATCTCTTATGTCATTGTCTCATAGGGTCTGTCCGTATGGAATACATAATCTCTTATGTCATTGTCTCATAGGGTCTTTCCGTATGGAAAACATAATCTCTTATGTCATTGTCTCATAGGGTCTGTCCGTATGGAAAACATAATCTCTTATGTCATTGTCTCATAGGGTCTGTCCGTATGGAATACATAATCTCTTATGTCATTGTCTCATAGGGTCTTTCCGTATGGAATACATAATCTCTTATGTCATTGTCTCATAGGGTCTTTCCGTATGGAATACATAATCTCTTATGTCATTGTCTCATAGGGTCTGTCCGTATGGAATACATAATCTCTTATGTCATTGTCTCATAGGGTCTTTCCGTATGGAATACATAATCTCTTATGTCATTGTCTCATAGGGTCTGTCCGTATGGAATACATAATCTCTTATGTCATTGTCTCATAGGGTCTGTCCGTATGGAATACATAATCTCTTATGTCATTGTCTCATAGGGTCTGTCCGTATGGAATACATAATCTCTTATGTCATTGTCTCATAGGGTCTTTCCGTATGGAAAACATAATCTCTTATGTCATTGTCTCATAGGGTCTTTCCGTATGGAATACATAATCTCTTATGTCATTGTCTCATAGGGTCTTTCCGTATGGAATACATAATCTCTTATGTCATTGTCTCATAGGGTCTGTCCGTATGGAATACATAATCTCTTATGTCATTGTCTCATAGGGTCTGTCCGTATGGAATACATAATCTCTTATGTCATTGTCTCATAGGGTCTGTCCGTATGGAATACATAATCTCTTATGTCATTGTCTCATAGGGTCTGTCCGTATGGAAAACATTTCTACGACATTTGGGGGCCGGGAAGTTTTTTGGAAACCTAAATACTATTGCACATGCTGATATATTTCGTTACCTAAATACTATTGCACATGCTGATATATTTCGTTACCTAAATACTATTGCACATGCTGATATATTTCGTTACCTAAATACTATTGCACATGCTGATATATTTCGTTACCTAAATACTATTGCACATGCTGATATATTTCGTTACCTAAATACTATTGCACATGCTGATATATTTCGTTACCTAAATACTATTGCACATGCTGATATATTTCGTTACCTAAATACTATTGCACATGCTGATATATTTCGTTACCTAAATACTATTGCACATGCTGATATATTTCGTTACCTAAATACTATTGCACATGCTGATATATTTCGTTACCTAAATACTATTGCACATGCTGATATATTTCGTTACCTAAATACTATTGCACATGCTGATATATTTCGTTACCTAAATACTATTGCACATGCTGATATATTTCGTTACCTAAATACTATTGCACATGCTGATATATTTCGTTACCTAAATACTATTGCACATGCTGATATATTTCGTTACCTAAATACTATTGCACATGCTGATATATTTCGTTACCTAAATACTATTGCACATGCTGATATATTTCGTTACCTAAATACTATTGCACATGCTTATATATATCGCTGCAAGAAGTTAGAGGGTCTGTGAAACAGTAATAAAGAGACAGAAACAGAGAGATGGTAGCAGATAGAGAGAAAGATAGATAAATAATGATATATACAGAGAAAAAAAAAATAAAGGAATAGATAGAGAGAGGACAGAGGGAGGGAAGACAGCAAAATAAGGAGAGAGAAAGATAATGAGAGAGAGAGAGAGAGAGAGAGAGAGAGAGAGAGAGAGAGAGAGAGAGAGAGAGAGACACGAAGGGGGGGGGGGGGGTTACAGACAATCATAGAGTAAGAAAGAGAAGAGAGACAGAAAAGGGAAAGAGTGAGACACACAAAGGAAGGACCAAATAGAAAAAGAAGAGAAGGAAAAATAAAAAGAGAGTGAGAGAGGGGGGGGGGGGGGGGGAAGGGTCTCGCGGCAAGAAAGGACTAGTCCAAATGTTATAACAGTCACGCGATAATCAAAATCCAATTGACCAAGAAAAGTGAAGTCAGATAAAAGCACTTTAAGCCAAGCTCTACAGAACCCTGTCCTACTGTACTTGAAAGTGTCTAGCGGTTCGAAACTTGCACATTTAGTATAATTAATGAGCTTTTGAAAATGCCACGTTTAATTGAGTTTTCGGCCATGACGATATGTGACACACAGTGGGCGAGCAGTCTGACTAGAATCAACACTCTCCGTCATCAAAGATTAGCGGAAATGAACGATAAAGTAACACCACTGAGGGGGTAAAGACTTTTTCTACAGTTTTGCATCTGCTGTAGAAGAGCAGTTTGTTCATAAATACCTGGAAATCATTTAAATATAATTTATCTCCATGTGCGTGAACTTCTGAATCTTGTTTTTTTTTTTAATCCAACATCATTCGTCTATCATAACTTCTCAGTTGACATAAATCCAAGTTGAGAAACAAGCTTACTTAACAACATATATTTTTTTGTGAGGGGTAAGCCGTTTCAGACAATAAAGTTTGTCTGTCTTCTGATCCTCGGAATATTGACTCTCTCGCGTATATCGTATAACAACCGTTTTTGTGGACCCCAGCCCCCCCTCTCCCCCTAAAAAAAAATAAGAAAAAAAACACGCACACACACACACAAACAAAACAACAACAGAGGAGACAAAATTAATCAGATTTTAAAATTTTTTAAATCTGTATAAAAAGAAATAGACATGAACCAGTGACAAAACAGTTTTGACAGTAACGTGAAGATTGAACATTTGTGGAAAACAAGTTTTGTCACGGACATATGGGGAGGGAATCCAGGGACTGAGCTCCTAATAAAGTTAAAACCAAATAACCAAAGTATAATCTGATTGGAACGACAAACATAACAAGATAAACAGGATAAAGAGAGATAGAGAGAGAAAGAGAGACGGAGTGAGAGAGAGAGAGAGAGAGAGAGAGAGAGAGAGACAGAGTGAGAGAGAGAGACAGAGTGAGAGAGAGAGAGACAGAGTGAGAGAGAGAGACTGAGTGAGAGAGAGAGAGACAGAGTGAGAGAGAGAGACTGAGTGAGAGAGAGAGAGACTGAGTGAGAGAGAGAGACTGAGTGAGAGAGAGAGAGAGACTGAGTGAGAGAGAGAGAGACTGAGTGAGAGAGAGAGAGAGAAAGAGAGAGACTGAGTGAGAGAGAGAGAGACTGAGTGAGAGAGAGAGAGACTGAGTGAGAGAGAGAGAGACTGAGTGAGAGAGAGAGACTGAGTGAGAGAGAGAGAGAGACTGAGTGAGAGAGAGAGAGACTGAGTGAGAGAGAGAGAGACTGAGTGAGAGAGAGAGAGAGACGGAGTGAGAGAGAGAGAGAGAGAGAGAGAGAGAGAGGGTGGGGGTAAGAGAGTGAGTAGGAGAGTGAGTAAAAGAGATAAAGAGTAAGAAAGAGAGAAAATAAAGTTTGGAGAGAAAGAGGAGAGAAAGTTAAAAAAAAAATGAAATCGTTGAGGTAGAAAATTGAAGAAAAATCGTTTTGGTTGTAGTCTGTCCTCTATATTTTCAGCATATTAGACAATTTATCTCCAGACAGAGAATGTAGCGCTTGTAAGCTAACACTCCTTCACGGTGTGAGGTTAAGACCTACAGAAACATGCGTCTGGTGACACCGAGCTCTCAGGGTGGATTCAGAAACACTTAAAATACTTTTGGATTTAGCTGCGTTTCCTATCGTCATTGAATATTGCATCCTTTATCATTTTAAACAAAGTCTTTTTGGATAAGTAACCCAGGAAGACGTTCTTACCAATTAATTAATTAATGTTATTCCCTAACGGATGCCTTATGGCTTTAACTTTCACTCTTTTAATTTTATAACTCACCAAATTTTATTGGATTTTTCCAAGGAGCTCCGACCCAGATTATTTAAGAGTGCTCGTAACCTTTCGCCACCCCCTAGATTCTAGATTTAGCTCGCTGAGACTTGGAACTTCAGATCTGGACATATTACTACGGTGCACCTTTCACCTTTTGTGATTCCTCCAACGGGTTGAACATTTTGGACAAGACGAATGATACAAAGTCAAACATGTTTGGCTGAAACTTGCTCTCCATCTCTCCATCTGTCCATCTCTAATCAATACAGTGCAGACGTGAGAAACTGAGTCACCGATACACAGCCAGAATATCAATCACTTCTCTTTATTCCTGTACTTTAACAACGTTTTCCGCCGAACCTAGCCGCTCTCCTTTTCTTAATCACGACAACTGTAAAGAAATCCATCTTAATATCCTTTGACTTGTTCCCTTTGAAGCTAATCTCTCCATATCTCTCTCTTTCTCCTCCCTCCCTCTCTCTCTCTCTCCTCCCTCCCTCTCTCTCTCCTCCCTTCCTCTCTGTCTCCTCCCTCTCTCTCTCTCTCTCTCTCTCTCTCTCTCTCTCTCTCTCTCCCAGTGGAGCCGAATGTTCAGACCCAGACAGCCTGTATACACCGGTTGTCGGTGAATCTTTTCATATCCAAATTGGTCGTGTGGTTAATCAATCACTAGATGAGCGGCCTCAACCTCCAACCTTAAGCCTTTATTCATTCCTTTCTCCCCTCACACAAGGCAAGCTTAACCAAAAACTTCAAATGTTGTTTTTATCTTCCCGCTTGTCAATTATGGTTAGTCTTACAACATGTTGATAGATTCATAGTTAATCTTATTTCAGATATGGTTAGTCTTACAACATGTTGATAGATTCATAGTTAATCTTATTTCAGATATGGTTAGTCTTACACCATGTTGATAGATTCATAGTTAATCTTATTTCAGATCTAATTCATATTATGGAACCTTTTTTTTTTATTCAGCGCTTGGATGGTATTGCCATGTTTCAATCAAGATGGAATCAAACCCATCTATTAGAAACCACATAGCTCACTATCGACATGCTGTTATAAAAGATGATGTTTAGAAAGCGCTTGACTCTTGCATCCGTGTACCACCTACAGGATAGTTGAGACTACAATAGAACAACAAGTTGGAATCACTATTGTTATCTCGCAAGGTTTCGAGCACAGGATAGTTGAGACTACAATAGAACAACAAGTTGGAATCACTATTGTTATCTCGCAAGGTTTCGAGCACAGGATAGTTGAGACTACAATAGAACAACAAGTTGGAATCACTATTGTTATCTCGCAAGGTTTCGAGCACAGGATAGTTGAGACTACAATAGAACAACAAGTTGGAATCACTATTATTATCTCGCAAGGTTTCGAGCACAGGATAGTTGAGACTACAATAGAACAACAAGCTGGAATCACTATTATTATCTCGCAAGGTTTCGAGCACAGAATAGTTCAGACTACAATAGAACAACAAGTTGGAATCACTATTGTTATCTCGCAAGGTTTCGAGCACAGGATAGTTGAGACTACAATAGAACAACAAGTTGGAATCACTATTATTATCTCGCAAGGTTTCGAGCACAGGATAGTTGAGACTACAATAGAACAACAAGTTGGAATCACTATTATTATCTCGCAAGGTTTCGAGCACAGGATAGTTGAGACTACAATAGAACAACAAGTTGGAATCACTATTATTATCTCGCAAGGTTTCGAGCACAGGATAGTTGAGACTACAATAGAACAACAAGTTGGAACCACTATTATTATCTCGCAAGGTTTCGGGCACATAGATTGAGCGATCATCATATCAAAGGCTTTAAAGAGCTCGACAGGTAGAATGTTTGACTCTCTGAGATTAAAAAAGAAAACAGAATTAGTGTTTGAACCTTCAAGGCTGTAGTTGTCTTTCTACCACCTGGCAGTTTCTGCTGACTTGAGGCTTCAGCCGTCCCGTGCCGCCAGGTCCAGTTTGATTGGAGAATGCTCGTACCGTGACTAGCAAACCTGTCATCTTCAAATACTGCGACGTGAATCAGTCAATTTTTTTATTCCTCCCCTTTTCATTCTTTTCCGCAGTCCCTATCTCTAATCTCTCTCTCTCTCTCTCTCTCTCTCTCTCTCTCTCTCTCTCTCTCTCTCTCTCTCTCTCTCTCTCTAGATGTCTGCCTGACTGTCTGTCTGTCTCTCTCTCTGTCTCTCTCACTGTCTGTGTGTCTGTCTGTCTATCTGTCTCAATGTCTGTCTGTCTGTCTGTCTGTCTCTCTCCCTCTGTCTGTCTCTCTCTGTCTGTCTCTCTCTTTCTCTCTCTTTTCAGGAGTACATCAGACTGCTCCAGCCAATCTTTCTCCTTAGTTCTAAATCAATATTATGGGCTCAGAAATTAATACTGTAGTCTCAGAATCTCTTTCTATCCGCATCTCTTTACGCGCCTTCCTGGAATGTTCTATTAGTCAAATGTAATTTCCAGCCCGACTCTATCAGAGATCTGCACCATCTCGTGCTGACTCCAAGCTCTGGAGAAATCTCCACTTTAGCCACAGCTTTAATCACATCTCGTGGCCTGACCCTGGCCGCCTGTTTCCCGTGCTCACCCCGCCACGGGGACATTAAATACCACTCGAAGGGGAGAAAAGCTTTGATGGTGAGCACCTCGTAGGTCTATAGAGAGAACCAATCGGCTGTGCAGTGCTCACCAGGTTCTACATCCCCCTCCAGCTATTGTTGTCAGACTTAGCAACTTCCTCGCCATCCTCCAGCTCTGGGCGCTCCATCAATGAGCGGGTTTCTAACCAATACTGGTCGATAACTTTTGTCTGATAGATGCGCGTCACATTTATCCCTCTGATTGATTCCAACATCACAGCCGTGAAGGAGGAGGGTGGATGTCACAAGTGGCACGCAAGGAGGGGCGTGATTGGTGGAAATCTAATTGGCCTGAAAAAAGTTGGCTCCACTTTTGATGCCTATTCTGTCAGGAACGTTTGCTTCGCCTGGTTATAAATCTCTCTCCCATTCTACCACAAGCATGTATTAAATCAATATTCAATATTTCAATCTTCCTATATTTCAATCTTCCATATTTCAATCTTCCTATATTTTTCCTTCTACCCTCTTTGTATCCTTTCTCTGTTCTACTCTTTGTCCCTCCACGATCTGAGTACACTTACATCTGCCCTTGACCTAGATCGCTGTACCTCTCTGCCTGTGATCAAACCTTTTGATCAACCTCCTAATGCCGACCCTTCTTTACTGCTCCCAGTAATCTTTCTCCATTGAAAATTTCACTGCGTACCTAGAAATCAGTGGGTAAATTATGACAATTTTTATACATTGTTATCGCCCATACAACTCTCTTTCTCTCTCTCTCTCTCTCTCTCTCTCTCTCTCTCTCTCTCTCTCTCTCTCTCTCTCTCTCTCTCTCTCTCTCTCTCTCTCCCACCTTCCTCCATCTCTACCCAAGCCGGACACATAATCAAATCGTTTTCAGTAGACCCTGCTGCCCAGATTACAGTGTAGCCTGCTGATCTACCTCATTCCTATTTTCTCTTCATAGCTATGAGGTTCGTTCTTCATTACTTACCCCTCTCTCTGCCCTTCCCCTCCCCATCTCACACCAAAACTCAGAGAAATCTAATCATATTTTCATATTTCATTATCACCAGGACATAATAACTATTCTGCCAAGCATGCCATATTCTTTTCATCACACACCAGTTGAATAGAGGGAAGTATTCATCCCAGAAAGTAATAAAATTAGTCCTTCCAAGGGTGTTTCATTCTTCCAAACTTAAGCGACGAGTGGGCACCATTCTACACGGATTAGTGCATCACCACTCACCGTAGCAAAGGACTTCCTGTCTAACAATGCACCAAGGGTTCCAGTACTTTCATCTCTGACGGGCGAGTCCGATTGATTTCAACTTTTCCTTAGCTTGGAGATAAAACGCAGCGTATTTGAAAACTTTTTGGCGCATCTTAAGTGAATAGTTGATCTAAGGGAAAATGTTAGAAGCTTATCTTTCTGAACACTGATTTCTTCACTGGCCTGTTTGACCAGTTATTTATGACCTCGTTTATTGGAGAGTGGGAGCTCTGTCTGTCTGTCTATCAATATCTGCTCTGTCTGTCTGTCTATCAATATCTGCTCTGTCTGTCTATCAATATCTGCTCTGTCATTCCTCTTTTTCTATCTGATCTATTAAAAGCGATCAATCTTTCTCTTACTCTTTTTACCAATATTATTTCCCCTTTTCTTAGCTTTCATAAAAGAGAAGTGAACAGATTTTCTCTTTTTTAAACTCCTTAGTTGTGTTATTCAATTATTTTTTTGTCTCAATTTGCAACCGATGAGCCTTAAATAATCTCAAATTCTTATGAATTCAGGATTTATAAACCCTGAAAACGAACGCAGTTTCAAGTTTATGTTTACATAGAGGTTATCAAAGGTCAAACCAACGCAATACACGAATCTCTTGTCAAGTGTGTAAAGTTGTGTTTTTTGCTCTGGAACTTCACCATCCTTGCAGACTCTCTGTATGTAAAGCTCTGTTTTCTGCTCTGGATCTTATCCATCCTTGCAGACTCTCTGTATGTAAAGCTGTGTTTTTTGCTCTGGAACTTCACCATCCTTGCAGACTCTCTGTATGTAAAGCTCTGTTTTCTGCTCTGGATCTTATCCATCCTTGCAGACTCTCTGTATGTAAAGCTGTGTTTTCTGCTCTGGATCTTCACCATCCTTGCAGATTTTCTCTATGTAAAGCTGTGTTTTCTGCTCTGGATCTTCACCATCCTTGCAGACTCTCTGTATGTAAAGCTGTGTTTTCTGCTCTAGATCTTCACCATCCTCGCAGACTCTCTGTATGTAAAGCTGTGTTTTCTGCTCTAGATCTTCACCATCCTCGCAGACTCTCTGTATGTAAAGCTGTGTTTTCTGCTCTAGATCTTCACCATCCTCGCAGACTTTCTGTATGTAAAGCTGTGTTTTCTGCTCTGGATCTTCACCATCCTTGCAGACTTTCTGTATATAAAGCTGTGTTTTCTGCTCTCGATCTTCACCATCATCGCAGACTCTCTGTATGTAAAGCTGTGTTTTCTGCTCTAGATCTTCACCATCCTTGCAGACTTTCTGTATGTAAAGCTGTGTTTTCTGCTCTGGATCTTCACCATCCTTGCAGACTCTCTGTATGTAAAGCTGTGTTTTCTGCTCTAGATCTTCACTATCCTCGCAGACTTTCTGTATGTAAAGCTGTGTTTTCTGCTCTGGATCTTCACCATCCTTGCAGACTTTCTGTATGTAAAGCTGTCTTTTTTTAAGCATCGAGATGTTTCGGACCTGGCAGAGACAATAGGATTTAATTGGAGGAAAAAATCCACTTTTAACTGGACATTCATCTTGGCACATTTTAAGCTGAATACACTCTGAATTCTTACACGAAATGTTTCTTTTTATTAAACTACAGACTGCTTCTAATTTTATCCTGGCGTCTGTATATCTATTAAAGATCATACTTTCTACTGCAGAAGAATTGTTTGTAATCTTGAAAGCTTTAAATAAAATTTTCAAGTTAGTAAAGTACAGGAGAAGAAAATGTAGTGACACTGTTGATCGTCTACGTATTTCATTGCCTCCTCAGGAGAGAGAGAGAAAACTAAGCGCCAGATAGTGCAGTCAATTAACCTGATGTGTGTGGATCGACGTGAACATAACACTCTGGTTGTGGAGCGCCTGGTGCTCTTATCACACACTGACTCGTTGGACAAAACACTCTGGTTGTGGAGCGCCTGATGCTCTTATCACACACTGACTCATTGAACAAAACACTCTGGTTGTGAAGTGCCTGATGCTCTTATCACACACTGACTCATTGAACAAAACACTCTGGTTGTGGAGCGCCTGGTGCTCTTATCACACACTGACTCATTGAACAAAACACTCTGGTTGTGGAGCGCCTGGTGCTCTTATCACACACTGACTCATTGAACAAAACACTCTGGTTGTGGAGCGCCTGATGTTCTTATCACACACTGACTCATTGAACAAAACACTCTGGTTGTGAAGTGCCTGATGCTCTTATCACACACTGACTCATTGAATAAAACACTCTGGTTGTGGAGCGCCTGGTGCTCTTATCACACACTGACTCATTGAACAAAACATTCTGGTTGTGAAGTGCCTGATGCTCTTATCACACACTGACTCATTGAACAAAACACTCTGGTTGTGGAGCGCCTGGTGCTCTTATCACACACTGACTCATTGAACAAAACACTCTGGTTGTGAAGTGCCTGATGCTCGTATCACACACTGACTCATTGAATAAAACACTCCGGTTGTGGAGCGCCTGATGCTCTTATCACACACTGACTCATTGAACACAACACTGTGGTTGTAAAGCGACTGATGCTCTTATCACACACTGACTCGTTGGACAAAACATTCTGGTTGTGGAGCGCCTGGTGCTCTTATCACACACTGACTCATTGGACAAAACATTCTGGTTGTGAAGCGACTGATGCTCTTATCACACACTGACTCGTTGGACAAAACACTCTGGTTGTGGAGCGCCTGGTTCTCTTATCACATACTGACTCATTGGACAAAACACTCTGGTTGTGGAGCGCCTGGTTCTCTTATCACACACTGACTCATTGGACAAAACACTCTGGTTGTGGAGCGCCTGGTTCTCTTATCACATACTGACTCATTGGACAAAACACTCTGGTTGTGGAGCGCCTGGTGCTCTTATCACACACTGACTCATTGGACAAAACACTCTGGTTGTGGAGCGCCTGGTTCTCTTATCACACACTGACTCATTGGACAAAACACTCTGGTTGTGAAGTGCCTGATGCTCGTATCACACACTGACTCATTGGACAAAACACTCTGGTTGTGGAGCGCCTGATGTTCTTATCACACACTGACTCATTGGACAAAACACTCTGGTTGTGAAGCGACTGATGCTCTTATAACACTGACTCGTTGGACAAAACACTCTGGTTGTGGAGCGCCTGATGTTCTTATCACACACTGACTCATTGGACAAAACATTCTGGTTGTGAAGCGACTGATGCTCTTATCACACACTGACTCGTTGGACAAAACACTCTGGTTGTGGAGCGCCTGGTTCTCTTATCACACACTGACTCATTGGACAAAACACTCTGGTTGTGGAGCGCCTGGTTCTCTTATCACACACTGACTCATTGGACAAAACACTCTGGTTGTGGAGCGCCTGGTTCTCTTATCACACACTGACTCATTGGACAAAACACTCTGGTTGTGGAGCGCCTGGTTCTCTTATCACACACTGACTCATTGGACAAAACACTCTGGTTGTGGAGCGCCTGGTTCTCTTATCACACACTGACTCATTGGACAAAACACTCTGGTTGTGGAGCGCCTGGTTCTCTTATCACACACTGACTCATTGGACAAAACACTCTGGTTGTGGAGCGCCTGGTTCTCTTATCACACACTGACTCATTGGACAAAACACTCTGGTTGTGGAGCGCCTGGTTCTCTTATCACACACTGACTCATTGGACAAAACACTCTGGTTGTGGAGCGCCTGGTTCTCTTATCACACACTGACTCGTTGGACAAAACACTCTGGTTGTGGAGCGCCTGGTTCTCTTATCACACACTGACTCGTTGGACAAAACACTCTGGTTGTGGAGCGCCTGGTTCTCTTATCACACACTGACTTGTTGGACAAAACACTCTGGTTGTGGAGCGCCTGGTTCTCTTATCACACACTGACTCGTTGGACAAAACACTCTGGTTGTGGAGCGCCTGGTTCTCTTATCACACACTCAATGAACTAATCTATTCATTAATCTGTTGTCTTTTCCAGCCAGCCCGGACATGTGAAGGACCTGTCCTAGAGCAACACTGCCACCCCTCCTGGGAGACTCACAGAATCGGTCACACCATCAATCCTATGTGTTTCATACGGTTGACCTGTAGAGTAGAGAGGACATCTGCTACCGTGAGGGAGGGGTCAGTGGGTGCAGACCAGTGGCTAGTAATGACGTCCTACTGGGGGGTGCATGACCATGTTAGTTATGTAGAGAATACAGTACACTACAATCGGTTGTTTTGGTGGCGGGTGGTAATTGGTGCTCTTCCAGATTGACAGAAAACAAAGATCATAGTAGCTCGGGGGTGGGGGGGAGTCAATGGACAAATAATTAATTAATGTAACTTGGAACCAATTTTTGTTCTTCCTCATTTTTTTTCCCTATAGTTTTGCGGACGGATGGGTGAGTACAGGCATGTGTTGGTAGAAGCACTCCAAGTCTCCGCCACACACTTGTAATTAAAGTGTTTTCAGAGATGCGAATTTCGCTCTGATTTTGAGTTAAATTTAATCGACCCGTGCGTGTTAAGGAGAGATAATCTTGCCTTGGAAACATGGCTGCCACGTAGAGCACCAATGAGATGACGCGAGAGTCTAGCAGTCATATCGCACAGGCTCTACCTTAACGACAGCTTCTTTATATTGCACTGGTTCGATCATCTACTATCATTTATTTCTTATTCGCCTCTCTGAAGAACTCCAGCAGGAGTTGGCAGGAGAAATGCTCGCATAAATTATAACCTCGCGAATACAACACTGCTGTCAGTTAATACCAATAGCCTTGAATACAGATCCAACATCTCTCACTTAAGTTAGCGAGTGGAGAGCTGGCGTGTGAAGCATATACCAGAGCTGTAATGCATTAAGAATGATTCAGCACCGTCCAACTAGCACCCATGTGGAACACTTGAGGTGGCATTCACTGGTGTGAAGATACTCTTGGGAAACACCCAAACTCAGAGCTAAAGGAACCGGAAAGAGATGATATTATGGGGGGACAGCGTGAAAAATGGAACTTAAACAACATGTTTGCTATTGTTCAGGGTTTTTTTTCACTTTTACGACGTAATGAGAGACAGCAGTAAAGATATAGCTGATATAGGTGTCCCATTCGGTTCTGTCGAATCTGACATCCTAACATAATGTAATATCTTGTAGGGATCTGAAGTCATGTTGCAAATAAGTTTTGCTGTTGAAGTTAGTTCCAAAAACAGTCATCAAAATTTAAAACCAGAGTGATAATTAAGGGAAGGCAAATGATAAAAGGACTGGAAGGAAGATCTTTTATTTTGTTTGTGAAGCTCAAGAAAAAGCAAAGATGGGCGCTTCAGCCAACAAGAAGTTGTGAAGACGTACCAGTTATCTAAGGTATGAGATGGTACAGAGACGACCGGTTTCTTCAAGAGACAAGTGAAAAATGAGATTTTGAGAGAAAAGGTATGCACCATTCTGATAGGATCAAATGTTTTCTCTTGTTTTCTGGGTTCATAGCCAGATTTTTGGGGAGTCTTGGGGAGAGAATGAGGATTGAGAAGAATTTCCATATTTTTAGCTCAACATAGGCCTTGTGGGTTGTTTACGTCCGACTCCCTGCACAGAGATTGGGAGATTTTCAAGAATCACTTTGTTTCTTCGTTTACTACCGTGAATTATGTTGACAAATAGAATTATGTATCGAAAGTATCAAATGCTACTGATAAAGATTTGTGCTTTTTATTATTTTTGTGTTCTAATGAAAGTAATATCGATATCTTTAATAACACACATTACGACAAAATCTATAAATAAAACTTTAATCAATTTCATGATAACTCAATATACTTTTATCCATCTGTTTTAATCTTATTGATTTTTTTTCTGTTGAAATGTTGAAATTCTGACAATTACCTTATTACATGTGTGCATTCGATGGTTTGAGCTTACCATCACTGGTTTTTTTGTTTTTTTTTTTAACTTGGATGATTAATATTTTATTCACATCTTTGTTTGTCAGCGTCGGTCTGGCAGTGAACATGCCCGTGTCATGTAAAAAGGCGTGCGGGAAACAATGAAAAATTTGGATACAAAGAGCTTGTCACAGGCCGCTGTGGGCACATCAAGCCTATTTTAGATGCATTAAAATGATTGAGAGTGCATTTGTTTAATTAAAAAAAATGTTTTTGTTCCTTTTTCCTCTTGTTTGTTCCTGGATTTTGACATGCATTACTTTTATTTGTGGTTCTTTTGTTTTTCTCCCTTGACTCACATGAGTTACACTGGGTCTTTATGTCTGTGTGTGAGGGAGGGGTAGGTGAATATTTAACATGGCTGTTACAGAAACAAAAGAAAAATGAAGCTGTGGTATGTTTCTTTCAAATATTTCATTTTTTCAATCTATAGAGATTAACAGCCTTTGAAATTCTTTTTACCTTGTTCCCTGTTCCTCTTTTTCTGTTTATCAATTTACCATTCTATCTGTTTATCCAAATATCTACAATTTTTTATCGTATCCCTTTCACCCTCTCTTTCTATTTCTATCTCTCCCTCCATCTCTATCTTTATCTCTCTGTGCAACTCCTTTATTCCCACACCTCTTTTTTTTTAAATCTTGCTCTCTCTCTTTCGTCTCACCTCTGTGAACACCCTGACCTGTCCTCGCTGGGCCCTCCCCCGACGGCCAGCTAGATCTGCCACATACTTTACCCAGTGTGAGAGCGACCTGTGCCGAAGCATCCAAGCACGCAAACATTTCACAACTCATCTTAGTAATTAAAAAACAGTAGGACCTAATTACAGGAGTGGCGTATCTTCTGGATGGTATGTGTCCAAATAAGGCCTCTAAGAGCACATGACAGGTGTGGCGCATGTTCTGGATGGTATGTGTCCACATAGAGACTCTAAGAGCACATGGCAGGTGTGGCGTATGTTCTGGATGGTATGTGTCCACCGAAAGACTCTAACAGCACATGGCAGGTGTGGCGTATGTTCTGGATGGTATGTGTCCACATAGAGACTCTAACAGCACATGGCAGGTGTGGCGTATGTTCTGGATGGTATGTGTCCACATAGAGACACTAAAAGCACATGGCAGGTGTGGCGTATGTTCTGAATGGTATCTGTCCACATAGAGACTCTAAGAGCACATGCCAGGAGTGGCGTATGTTCAGGATGGAATGTGTCAACATGGAAATTGTGAGAGCACACCACTTTCCTGATCATTGGATGCTATATTTACAACTTTGACACTATTCCACATTAAACTGAACAAGACCCATGCTGTTCCAGTGAGTGAGAAAATGAGAGAGAAAGAGAGAGAGAGAGAGAGAGAGAGAGAGAGAGAGAGAGAGAGAGAGAGAGAGAGAGAGAGAGAGCAGCGCACCAAAGAAGAAATTAAGCCCGTCCCGTTCTATTATGTTGAGGAGACAAGAAATTCAAAGAAATCCCAAACTCAGTATTTTGGAGGAAACAATACCTATTAAAAAATGAAAAAAATATAATGAAAATGAAAAAAAAAATGAATTGTAAAATATTCATACAAAGGTTATTTTAAATCAAGCATTTCGAGAAGAAACCAAACCAAAGGTGAACATTTTTGTTGAAAAACTATATTATTGTTTCTTTTAGTTTTAGGTGCGTAATTATTTTTTTTGGTGCGTGTTTATACTTAGCTCTTTAAAGGAATGAATTACCTTTTACTTTTTTCTCCACTATACAAATTATAAGATTGAAATCATCTGACATCAATCTCTTGGCCGACTTCACTCATCCAATCATGTTTTTCTTTCTCATTTTCTGCACAACTGTTGGTAATTCGACACTTCGCCATATTCAAAGAGAAGATCCTTACCTTATACTCAAGCTAGATCTAGATCTAAATCTTGAATCTTGTCGCGAAATAAAAATGATCTTACAAAGTTGAACTAATCGATGTTGACTCCTGCAAAAACTTTCCAGAATTTTGATATAGTTTTTTTTTTCTGTCGGAAAAGAATCAGATTTTGATATCTTTTTACTGAATCTTGATTTTGAAATGCGAATGCTGAAATGTAAGGCCCTCTTGTTAGAATCCATTATTCTTTCTTCTCATCATGGATGCCTAGTTAGGGTACCTTACGCCACTTCAGATCAGTGGATATCATATTATTATGTTTTAAAGATTAAAACCATATCCCGCTCTCCTTTTAGTTTACCCTGTTCTTGAAAGCATTATGATAAAAATAGTTTGATAATGACTCATTTCAAAAATGCAAATTATTTAAAAGATTCTTTCAAACGTTAATTATCGTGCAGGTTAAAATAAATGATTAATTTGTTTTGAAATTCCCTCAAGGCAATGCACCTTTCTGCACTTAATGCTGGAATTCATAGCTTTTCAATAAATATTGTAAAGGATATTCAAATGGAAATAAGAATACAAAGCTAATTCGAAACTTGATAATCTTTTTATAAACCCCCTTTTAACGCTCAGTAACATGGAGCTTGACATGTGTGGGCAGCCATGAATCTGCGTCTAGGGACTTTTTTACCTGGAATTCACGCCGTTGTAATGACCGTTTAGAGGGACCTTTAAACAGGTTTGGAAAGCATAAAGTTAAACAAATTTCCATAGTGCGATTTATGGGCTTGAAAAAGCCAGCATATCCGCTTTCTGCCATTTTTTTTTGGCATTCATGGACTCTGTGTCAATGTTTCTAGTCTAGAGCTGGTGCATTCTATTTTCTGCATCTTTCAATGAAAACCTCCTGGATTATAATGTCTTTCTGAACAATTCAGTATTGAACGGATTTGTTCTCACCATCCTACAATACTGTTTTATTTCTAGCCACTATAACTTGAGTGTAGCGACTGTTAATGAAACAAATATCGCCATTAAAACACTCAAATTCTCAATAGTTTTGTCTCGTTTCTCTATTTCCGGGCTTGTAAAGCTGCTGTTGTTGTGAGAGCCTTTTGGTGTAACTAGTGGGATTGAGGCTGAGAGTGTTGATACTGCTGGCCACTCAAATAGCGATTATACATGCACTCAGATCTCTTGATTTCTACGTCAGCAGCAGTGGAACCATTGAGTTGTTATCATTGGGTTTTTTTTTACCCATAGATATGAATAACAAAAGGATTATAGTAGTAGTGATATCATAACAATATAGATGTTTAGAATAATGAAGTAGTTAGATGGTTGGAGAATCGAATCAGCAAAACCAAGTTCGCCTTTTTGTACGTTAAATTTTCCTTTTCGGGTACCAGATCTGGATTTATGAG
Organism: Elysia crispata; assembly: GCA_033675545.1. Lineage (NCBI taxonomy): Eukaryota > Metazoa > Mollusca > Gastropoda > Plakobranchidae > Elysia > Elysia crispata. Next base: position 35,079 of record JAWDGP010005901.1, read on the forward strand.
ATCACGAGGTCCCGTAACGTGGAACCAGATCCCGGCTCGAACTCGTGGCGTAAAGTCCTGAAGATCGGATGGTCGGTGATCTACCTCCCAATGGTAGTATTGCTGTCTGTTGCGATGATGGTAGTGATGATTGTTCGGGGCAATGATGATGATGTTGATGTTAATGCTGATGTATGTGGTGAGGATACTTGATTAAGCTGCTGATGATGTTAAGAATATGATTCTGCTGTTGATGCTGACAGGTAAGATGGCAATAGTTGACTAGGTTGATGATGACGTTGATGAATATGATGCTGATGTTGATGTTGATGAGTATGTTGATAATATTGATGAGACTGATGTTGATGACTCTTGTGATGATATTGTTAAGAGGATATTTAGAACTTCACTGCTTTAACCGGATAGAATGCACATACGAGTCTCATGCCGATTTTCTGAGAGTGAGTCATACTAATCCAGAAACCGTGCGAGATATGTTCACGAAGCACAGCTTTACTTTCAGTCTCTACTTCACATGGAAAACTTTAGCCAAGCGGTGCATATGGGAGCGATGAAAAACAAGAGGAAAAAAAATGTCATCTGTGTGATAGACCAATATAAGACAGGATTAGTTTTCTAAAACAATGCTTGGTTTTCTCAGAGTTCAAAAACATTTCTCTGGTGTCTGTATTATTTTTTTTCTGTCATAAAAGCCCAAACCTCAGTCACTCAAAATTCTTATAGGGAAGGCTTAATATAATTATCCTTTTTTCAATCACAACATCAAGTGAGAGGAAAATAAATATGGTCCTTTTACAGACCAATCTGTCACAGAGTCATCTCTCTGATCACTCTGCCGCCGCCTTGATCTAGTCGCCCTGCTGACCACTAGGGCACAAAATCACTAATCTAACGGCTGCCCACTGTCCACTCTGAGACCCTCTTGTCAGTGTGTCGATGAAGCGCTGGACTGAAGTCCCCTCTCAGCCGGCCACTCACCATTAGTCGTGGACCCTCGAGACTCGCTTTCATCTGTCTCGCTGGAGGAGACAGGACACTTGATGGAGTGGTCATGATTTATACACATTTCACGGCAACTGGAGACCGTGGGTGAAAGTGATCAGGCTAAGAAAAGGGTAAATGACATTTAATAGCATGGTTCAGAGACCAGCTATTTTATAAATTAATAACTTTATAACTCCTAAACCTAAATTAAAAAAAAAAGAAAAAAAATACAACTTATTGGAAATTTTGAAATCAACAGTTTAAAACAAAAAGATCCCTATCTTGTTGAAATGTATTTGTGTTAATATCGCCTTGAAAGAGTTTTTTTTCCTCAATGCACTCTATATTGTTTTTTTTTTATTTTTGTTTTACTTTTGTTTAGTTTTCCTAAGAATATTATACGTTATAGAGAACTTTTCAATCAAGCTAGAAATATGGCTAGTAAGATGGGTTGGTTTAATGAAAACTTTAGACCTTATTTTCAGTCTAATGTTCTATAGACTGGCTTTGGATTATTTTTTAGTTCACTATTCAAATACAGTGACTCACTTCTTATTTTATCTTCACTTGCAGGTCTGTTCTTATTTCAGATCAGTCCACTTCACGACCTTTCTTGCTATCCCGACAGTCAGTAGGAGGGATGCGCCAGGCAGTGGAGGTTTGCTCAACACGACAGACCAGAAAGCTGATACACAAAGCTCACTTCAATGGAACCAATTAAGACCGAAAGTCGGTGTAAACATTACAGGACGGGATCGTCTGTTGCACAAATACATCGTCTTCAAATGATTAATGGTGGCCCAATTTGTTCTCATTCTTATTCACAGAGCTCTACTCCAAAAAAAAAAAAAACGCTTGACTTTCAGGAATTGTCCGGGTAGAGTCGTGGCTTTAAAGTTCTGTTAAGTGTGTGTTTCAGAACTCAGAAGTGGAATACAGAAATATCTTGTCAGAAATTCGGTTCTGATTCTTATGTTAAAGATCGAATAAATCTTGTCATGGATTGGCTACTGACACTTATGTTAAAGATCGAACACAAAAATATCTTGTTAGAGATTCCGTACTGACACTTATGTTAAAAATTGGATACAGATATATCTTGTCACAGGTTCTTTAGTGACGGTTATGTTAGGAAAAGTGTTCACTGTGGAAGACAAGTGTGTTTTTCATACATTTATTATTAAAAGAAAAGTATGCAAAGGGAAAAGAAAGCAAACAATGTTTTAGTGCTTGGTATACATTATATACAAACATATCGGAGGTTAAAGCCCGCGCAAGGAGCAGAGCTGCTCCAGTGATAAATCATTGTGGTAAAAAAGTTGTCATAGGAAAAATGAGAAACATACATATTTTTTAAAAATTATTATTATTATTCTATTCGTTGGGCGTGTATTGGTTTTTATATGTAAGAGTTAGACTGCGACTAATCTTTAGACAAAAAACAAAGCCAGCAAAATTACCCCCCCCCCCTGCCCTTCACAGTCTGGGCTGACCACTGGTGTTGGGCTGACCACTGGTGTTGGGCTGGTCCAGAATAATTGATGGGTCCAGTCTGGTCCGGTTCGGACGTTGAATGACCAAGTTGGGGATGGGGGGAGGGGAGGGGGGGAGGTAAGGGGGTTTGTTCTTGAAATAAAACTTGTTCTGTAAGCCAATAGCCTCTTTAAAAATGGATAAAATACCAATAGCTGTTACAAGATTTATGTGTGTGAGGGAAATGTTGAAAGAAAAACGTTGAAGATTAAAGATATAACAAAATCAGTGTAAAGATTATTTCAGAGAACTCGATAGTCAAATTTCCTTGAATTCAGTCTAATAAATATAAATTGACATAACCACAACACACTCTACACTGTTCTTTCCTTTCGTTTTTCCTGCAACAGTAAATGAAAACAGAGTTATTGATTAATAAGTTATTGAAAAATATTGTAAATAATCCGAATCAACTGTTAAAACTTCGGAATAGGATCAATCCCAAAATACCATTGATAGGTCTTAAATATCCGAAACCAAACGATTTTTAACCCATAGAGTTGTATGCATTTTTTTTATATTGAGTCAAGGTTATTGTTGGATCCTGTATATTCTCTGGACGATTTGTGTTAGGGGATGCAAGTGGTACGTAGAGGCAAAGACTAAGTACAATATCTTTGTCACTGAGACTATCAGACTGCTATCAAACCTTAGGATAGCACTAGTTAGATGGGGTCTGACTGCGCTGTCCAAGCCAGGATCCGAACTCAGAATCTCCATACTGCCAGTCCAGCACTCCACCAACTGAGCAATCTATTGCATCCCCCACCCCGCTCCAAAATGGAGAGTCATTGTTTCAAGCACGTGGATTCAAACTATTCTTTGTTACCCAATGCATGTCTTCCAGCGTGTGAGTGGTCCTAACAGGTACTGTCTCCAGCAGTTCTGACACAGTCACCTCCCTGAATCCTCCTACCTCCACCTTGACAACCCGAAAAAGAGGAGAAGATGGTTGGTAAAAAAGAAGAATAATTTATATTCTAATTAGGTCTGGCCTAGCCGTTTAGGGCGGAACCCTCTTGAGACGGAAATGAATATTTGATACGCCGAGCGGCCCTCTGGTCTCTAAGCGACACTTACGTGAAAAAAAAAGACACGAAAAAAAAATAGAGGGGAAGTAAGTAGAACAAAAATAGTGTGTAGTCGTTCTGCCATCCCTGTCTATTGAGGTTATACTGTGGAGAAAGAATGAGAGGAGACCATCACGCTGAAGCAACACAGCAAGGAAACTTTTACTTTTTAAACTGTAAGATAATTACTGGAGGCCAGGTCCAACGTTCATCAGACAGCTTGGAGTGATGGAAAGAATGATAAAAAAGAAATTCTTGATGATTGTCCTTTTTTGTCCGCTTTTGAATATTTTGTAGAGAATGAAGCCTTCTACAAGAACAAGCTATGGTTAAGAAACGCCCATTATTACTATTGTGGTGTCTTCTATTTTTTCCTGTTTACTAAGACTTTGAGTGAGACTTATAGCACTCTAGAAAATTAAATTAAGTTTTGTATCTGCTGTACTTGTTGCTGTTGTTGTTTTAGAAGCAGCAGCATCGGAAACAGTAGTACTATGGGTAGTGATAGTATTAGTAGTTGTAGTAGTAGCAGTAGCAACAGCAGCAGCAGTAGTAGTAGTAGTAGTAGTAGTAGTAGTAGTAGTAGTAGTAGTAGTAGTAGTAGTAGTAGTAGTAGTAGTAGTAGTAGTAGTAGTAGTAGTAGTAGTAGTAGTAGTAGTAGTAGTAGTAGTAGTAGTAGTAGAAGTAGTATGTAATAGTAACAGTAGAAGTAGTAGTAGGAGTAATAGTATTAGTAGTTGTAGTAGCAGCAGCAGCAGTAGTAATTGTAGTAGTGGTAGTAGTAGTAGTAGTAGTAGTAGTAGTAGTAGTAGTAGTAGTAGTAGTAGTAGTAGTAGTAGTAGTAACAGGAGAAGTAGTAGTAGGAGTAATAGTATTAGTAGTTGTAGTAGCAGCAGCAGCAGTAGTAGTAGAAGTAGTAGTAGTAGTAGTAGTAGTAGTAGTAGTAGTAGTAGTAGTAGTAGTAGTAGTAGTAGTAGTAGTAGTTGTTGTAGCAGTAATGGCAGCAGCAGTACTGGTAGTAGAAATAGTAGTAGTAGTAGTAGTAGTAGTAGTAGTAGTAGTAGTAGTAGTAGTAGTAGTAGTAGTAGTAGTAGTAGTAGTAGTAGTAGTAGTAGTAGTAGCAGTAGTAGTAGAAACAGTAGCAGCAACAGAAACAGCAGCACGCTTGTCTTAACAGTAGCATTTGTAAGCTGCATGGTGATTTTATCAGGGGCGTTGTTGTTATTGTAAAAAAAAACAACAAGCAATTGCCTTAACTTTAAGGTGAGAAAAGAAGGAAATTTCGAAAACGGAATGAACTTGGAGCGTGTATAACAAGGTAGCAGCATCAATTAT
>JAWDGP010005901.1:52500-88124 GCA_033675545.1 Elysia crispata
ATCCTAGATAAACTCAATGATACTCTCACACCATAAAGTTACATCCTAGAAAAACTCAATGATAGTCTCACACCATCAAGTTACATCCTAGATAAACTCAATGATAGTCTCACACCATAAAGTTACATCCTAGAAAAACTCAATGATACTCTCACACCATAAAGTTACATCCTAGAAAAACTCAATGATACTCTCACACCATAAAGTTACATCCTAGAAAAACTCAATGATACTCTTACACCATAAAGTTACATCCTAGAAAAACTCAATGATACTCTCACACCATAAAGTTACATCCTAGAAAAACTCAATGATACTCTCACACATAAAGTTTACATCCTAGATAAACTCAATGATACTCTCACACCATAAAGTTACATCCTAGAAAAACTCAATGATACTCTCACACCATAAAGTTACATCCTAGATAAACTCAATGATACTCTCACACCATAAAGTTACATCCTAGATAAACTCAATGATACTCTCACACCATAAAGTTACATCCTAGATAAACTCAATGATAGTCTCACACCATAAACATCCTCAATAGGGGCAGTCACGCGTGAATAGATCAACTTTCAAAACGATAAGAGCTCCATTGTTTGCCCAGACAAAACATCCGCTGTGGCCAACTAGACCGGTTGACATCCTGACCGCGAGAGGAGGAGCCACGGTTTGGCTAAAAAGCTTTTACAGGTTGAGAGACTAGACATGTTGACACACCGACCGTCAACCATTGTCGGTGTGAGTACTCTTACTGCTCACCCTCAAATCTGTGGTGGTTACGTGAAAAGATCAGAAGCGACAAAAAACTAGAGGTCTGTCCCCAAAAAGCAGGAAATGGAAAAAAACTCATTTGTTGGCATTGGGGAAATTTTGAAGTCCGCCCAAATGAACTGACAAAAGTTACAATGGAGATTTCGATGTCGACTAGAACAAGACTTTGGCACGTCCAAAAGGTATTTTACAAAAAAAAGAAAGTCAGGACTTAAGAAAACAAATTGTCATTTGGACTGAGACAACAAGAATCCTTTCCCGATAATTTGCCATTTCAATACTAGTGGAGTCTAGAGCGCTGTTCCAAGTCTCCAGCAATTTGTGCTCCGTCAATGCACGAAACCATTCTCTTCGTTCGTTGTTTTTGTGTGAACAAAATCTAGCTCTCTTCATTTCATATAGTTTACATTAATTCCTACATTTTTTATTAATTCCAACTTGTTTTCATCAGCCAGTACACAGTGAACCGTAAGGCTCAAGAGGCCTTGACCAACTTGCAGTTTGCTGATAGCATGAACGTGTTTGTTCTTAACGGTTTTAATCGTTGTTTGGTCAGTTTATGCTGGTTTTCTAAGGCTTGTAAGAATCTTACACCGAGTCGCCTGCTTTCAATTTATTGCGACATTCAACTTTCGACTGACTTCACGTTGAGCTGAAATAGGGTCGTAGTCTCATTTGAACTGTATTTTCTATTAAAAAAAAGGGGGGAAAACGATTACAAAAACAGCTAATGATATAATTTTTAATTGGTCAAAGATCGTTATTTAAGTTTCTAAGAACTCGGTCTGAAAAAAAAAAAGATGAAAACATAGATGTCTGTTTGCATTTTGTGCCAAATTAAGATTGTTGAAATTGATTGTCATAAATAATTTGTAAATTTGTAATAATTTGTATCAAATTTCTACTAGACAAGATAGCTTACTTTATGTAAGCCCAAGGTTCGGTTATTGTTGATATTTATTTGAAAGAAGAACTTTAACTCTTGCCCTGCTGATATCGTACCCGCATTCACAGGAAACATTACAATCTTCCTGCTGGAATTTGATTTTTCTTTTCCTGCGTTACTCTCAAACCCATATGATAAACAGAGTAGGCACCAAAAATCTTTGTTATTTTATCACACACTTCTCTTGGCATTCGCAACTCTCACTTTCAAAATGCTCACCCAAGAAAGTGCTGACAAATCGACTAATTAAACCCTTTAGATCCAGACCAACTTGTAAGCAGAAAAAAATAAAGTATTTAACATCACGTAATCTCTCTTAGAGCTGTTAACGGCAATGGGAGCTTTTAAATAGATCTTAGCACAGTCCTTAACACAGTCTTTAACACAGTCCTTAAAACAGTCCTTAACACAGTCCATCGTCTCCTTGCTAGGAGGTTTACAGGGTGTCTATTTATAGGTTCGGGTGCTTCTTTTGTTCATTAGTTCTAAAAATAGATTTATATGAACAGAAGATAGACAAGCGAGAAATAAATTCCTAGGCAAATAGCCACAGTAAGAGATATAGAGCTATGAAAAGACAGACAGACAGACAGACAGACAGAGAAAGAGGAAAAGGGAGACAAAGAGAAAGAGATAGGGAGGGGAGGGAGAGAGAGAGAGAGAGAGAGAGAGAGAGAGAGAGAGAGAGAGAGAGAGAGAGAGAGAGAGAGAGAGAGAGAGAGAGAGAGAGAGAGAGAGAGAGAGAGAGAGAGAGAGAGAGAGAGAGAGAGAGAGAGAGAGAGAGAGAGAGAGAGAGAAAATTTCGACAGTTAAATCACGAGGGATACCATGCTGCGCTGTTCGTTCTTTCTTCCTTTTTCTCCAGACTATTTCTGCTCTCTCACTCAGGTCTTCATATTTTAAGTATATTAAACCATATTGAAGCTTTAACCATACAGGACATTTGTTAAATTTGTTAAGCTTCTCTAGCAGCCACAGACAAGGATTATTGGGCACACAACCGTGGGGAAAAGTTGATGTTAATGAGAGAATGGGTAAAAAAATGAGGTAAAAAATTAGGTGATTTTACATTTATTTTCTACTTAACATCGAAACATGCACACAAAAACGGATATGTTGATGGACAGATACAGAAACTATATATTGGTTATTCGATGTTGGTGTTATTGCAATCGTAGGCAGCTTTACAAACAAAATCTATTCTAAGAAGATTTTAATCCGTGCACACTATGGTAACCATTCAGTCTTACCCAGTATAAAAATATACTTTTATAGTGATATCTCGTTTGCATCAGTTGTTATATTGTGCTGATGGAAACTGAATATCTGTCAGTTAATCAAAAGACACTCATATTTTGTTCTTAATGTTCATTATGCAGCCAGATTTTCAAATAAACATTCAGATTTCAGACACAGAAAAGCACGTCATATCATAAAGTAATAAAAAAGGTTCTATTCATATCATGTAAGAATAATCTACAGCGACTCGACTTAAGGCATCGTAGAATGTTATTCTCTCACACAAACTGGAATCACAGGTGGCCTTCTATTAACTCTTAACCCATGTGAGCACAATGCTTAAAAAAGGTCATCACTGAAACTGGTCGCAATACACGCAGTCACTCTCAGTCAACCATCAACGTAAAGTCCATCTAACTTTGCCTTCACTTCTTTCAACTTTTTCGTTTATTTTTTCCCCATAAATTTGTGTACACAATCAATAAACAGCATTTGTGGCAACACGTGCGCTAGTAACGGTCTACATGAGGAAAAAGAAGTAGGGAAAAGGTGTTTAGCAGAATATTATTATATTTTTTCTCTTCCTCAAGGAAATGGAAAGAAATAAAAAGAGGTAGATGAAGAGAGAGAGAGAGAGAGAGAGAGAGAGAGAGAGAGAGAGAGATTGAGGAAGGGAGGGAGGAATAGATAGAGGGACGTATAGATAGATAAAAAAGAATTAAAGTGCAAACTTCTCTCTATACTCGACAGTTATATAATCATTATTATTCGATGTCTCCGTGGCAAGACCTTCTAGTCTCTGTCTTAAAGTAAGGTGAATCTTGCTGTACTGATACACAGCCACCACTAGTATACTTCTATGTCAAGTAATTTTTAATGTTGATTTATTTTGTTGTCATCAGAAGCATTGGTCCCAACAACACTGGCACCAGGTCAACTTGACTTATCATCTGCAAAACGCCTTTTTTTTACTTCTGTTCCTGAATCGCACACAACACGCTCTCCATTCTGATGCAATGACCTATGAACTTTACACAACTGCTTTCACAGAGTCTGACAGTCCCCCGCGAAGCTTGATCGGTGCATACAGCAGTAGAACGTTAACAAGATGTTTATGAAGCGGGGTGTCACCAAGCCCGTGTCACGTGGACTCCCCGCCGTACGCGCGGCTCAGCACGGTGCTCTGGTACTGTGACCGCAGGGACGTCAGGGTCGGGATGGTGTAGCTCAGGGAGGCCACTATCACCACCAGGTACACCAGGAAGAAGATGCGGTCCAGCAGTAACGCCATCGCCTTCCACTGGCGAGCTATGTTCTCCCGCTGGTCCCGCTCCAAGAGACGCATCTTCTGTAAGCGCATGAAGTCTCTCAGATCGGTCAGTTTCATTTCGATTTCTTTCAAAACTCCGCCACACTGACAGGGAAGAAATGTGAAAAGTGACACAGAAAAAACATAAGAGAATAAAACCGGTCTATTTCTTATTTTTTCTCTAGAAATTAATGCCATCATTTCTACTATCATTGTCACAACTATCTCATAAGTCCCAATATTAAGTGGTTGTTGTTTTTCTTTATTATTATTATTATTATTATTATTATTATTATTATTATTATTACTACTACTACTACTACTACTACTACTACTACTACTACTACTACTACTACTACTACTACTACTACTACTACTACTGCTACTACTACTACTACTACTACTACTACTACTACTACTACTACTACTACTACTACTACTACTACTACTACTACTACTACTACTACTACTACTACTACTACTACTACTACTACTACTACTACTACTACTTCTACAACAACTACTACTACTACTACTACTACTACTACTACTACTACTACTACTACTACTACTACTACTACTACTACTACTACTACTATTATTGTCATTATTATTATTATTATTATTATTATTATTATTATTATTATTATTATTATTATTATTATTATTATTATTATTATTATTATTATTATTATCACAATGTAACTAATGGAAATACGATTCTTACATTTTTTTTCTGTATGTAATTCTTTTTTAAACTAAAATATTTTCTAATGCGTTAATACAAGACGAATATGTTCCCTATGTAAGGTTCTCCTGACTCATCTAGCCACGTGCGATGTTCTTGTTTTGTTAATCTTATTGTCCTCAGTGTAACCAGCGGTTCTATTTATTATCTGAATACTTAAAGAAAGTATAAATCATTTTTACGAGGCAAGCATATAAATGTTAAAAAGTTTTGGACCCAAGTTTTAATATTTTTTAGTTCTTTTTTTGTGTAATAATTGTTCATTATTATGAATTTTGGGTGGAACGAATGTTTACAATTTGCAGAGCAATTAACAATGGAAAAGCTTTGGAGTAATCCCAGAGAAAATAATTATTTCACATTACAAGCCAAGGTAAACGACAAAACCAAACAGTAAATAATTCATTTTAACAAGATCCTCAACCCCAAACCAGTTGATGCCGTCTGCTGCAGCAAGCGGTAAAACCCGAAGAGGTTCTAGGTTTGCTTTATGTAGCGCGCACTTTTTAGACACTAAATGTTCCTTTCACCCTAGGAACAGGCACGGAACTATCTGGTCTGAACTCACCTCGGCTAATTGCTCCCTCTGTATCTGCACCATTGCCTCACTGGAACCATCAGATTCATGTTTCCATTTATTATCCTGTGTGTGTTTTTTGGGGGGGGGGGGGGGGAAGGAGCAAAACAATACAAACAGGGGGGTAACATTATGGATAACTAAAACTGACACGGCAATCTTTCCAACAATTAAACAATATTTGGAGGCTTTATAAAAAACCCGTCCCGAGTGTCAAAACAAGTCTCGCGTGACCATGATGAGAGCACAGGCTAGCCCCAACGGCTTTCTTGTTATCATTAACCCAATTTCTCGCGTGGTTTTAGGCGGAGAGAAAGAAGCAAGAAAGGCGCTATGATTAATTTCGTGGAACTCTTGAGTCCCAGAGGTAAAGACTGCAACATCCAGCGTTTCTAGGCTGGCGGCAACACAGACCGTTCAGGCCTGGAGCAATTAGTGGTCCTGTCCTGAAAGAACCGAACTTTTGGCTTTGTGGAGGCTGTCGAATAAAAGATCTCTAAAACATTAGATGATAAACAGGACAAGGCTTTCACATTCGAGCACCATTACGAAACTACTGGGGAGATGGACGAATTCATAACAATAAAAATTATGTATATGAAAGCCTTTTATTGAGCTGTCTCTTTTCTTTGGATCATAGCTTTTTTATTTTTGTTATTCTTTTGTTATATTATTATTCTAGACTTAATATCTCTAAAATATTAATTTATTCGTATACATCGATGATGAAACTTGCAAAGTTACAGATTTTTTTTTCATCAAAAAGTGATGTTGACGCGTATTTATTTATGTCCTCACGAGATAGAACCCATTCGTCACATTGACAGAGTACATTCCGATTACTTACAGCATTTAACTATTCTCTATATTAATGACATACACACCAGTGGGATAAATATTATATAACAAGCGTTTTATCTTTAATCATTGCATCCAAACCGATCACAACCATCAATCTACATTTGGTAACATTAACAGTTGAAAAAAAAGGTTAAAAAAATTAAGACACTCATGAAAGCAATACACCTACACAAAAAAAAAGGAAAACGATTAAATAAATAAATATTGCTATGTCAAAAGGTTTATCTTTCACCATAACTTTTATTGGAGAGAATTAAAAACTTTGTTAAAATTAACAGGACTAAAAATTTCGTGACTCAGTAAAGTTAAACTTTAACTTTTCACTGTGGGAGTTGCACGGTCAACCTCCACACTGTTTCCTCTCCTGACCCCCATCTCTACAAGTTAGAGAAACAGTCGGGAATCACACACCACACAGGATGACTCACCTCCACACTGTTTCCTCTCCTAACCCCCATCTTCACAGGTTAGAGAAACAGTCGGGAATCACACACCACACAGGATGACTCACCTCCACACTGTTTCCTCTCCTAACCCTCATCTTCACAGGTTAGAGAAACAGTACGGGAATCACACACCACACAGGATGACTCACCTCCACACTGTTTCCTCTCCTAACCCCCATCTTCACAGGTTAGAGAAACAGTCGGGAATCACACACCACACAGGATGACTCACCTCCACACTGTTTCCTCTCCTAACCCTCATCTTCACAGGTTAGAGAAACAGTACGGGAATCACACACCACACAGGATGACTCACCTCCACACTGTTTCCTCTCCTAACCCTCATCTTCACAGGTTAGAGAAACAGTCGGGAATCACACACCACACAGGATGACTTACCTCCACACTGTTTCCTCTCCTAACCCCCATCTCTACAGGTTAGAGAAACAGTCGGGAATCACACACCACACAGGATGACTCACCTCCACACTGTTTCCTCTCCTAACCCCCATCTCTACAGGTTAGAGAAACAGTACGGGAATCACACACCACACAGGATGACTCACCTCCACACTGTTTCCTCTCCTAACCCTCATCTTCACAGGTTAGAGAAACAGTACGGGAATCACATACCACACAGGATGACTTACCTCCACACTGTTTCCTCTCCTAACTCCCATCTTCACAGGTTAGAGAAACAGTCGGGAATCACACACCACACAGGATGACTCACCTCCACACTGTTTCCTCTCCTAACCCCCATCTTCACAGGTTAGAGAAACAGTCGGGAATCACACACCACACAGGATGACTCACCTCCACACTGTTTCCTCTCCTGACCCCCATCTCTACAGGTTAGAGAAACAGTCGGGAATCACACACCACACAGGATGACTCACCTCCACACTGTTTCCTCTCCTAACCCCCATCTCTACAGGTTAGAGAAACAGTCGGGAATCACACACCACACAGGATGACTCACCTCCACACTGTTTCCTCTCCTAACCCCCATCTCTACAGGTTAGAGAAACAGTCGGGAATCACACACCACACAGGATGACTCACCTCCACACTGTTTCCTCTCCTAACCCTCATCTTCACAGGTTAGAGAAACAGTACGGGAATCACACACCACACAGGATGACTCACCTCCACACTGTTTCCTCTCCTAACCCTCATCTTCACAGGTTAGAGAAACAGTACGGGAATCACACACCACACAGGATGACTCACCTCCACACTGTTTCCTCTCCTAACCCTCATCTTCACAGGTTAGAGAAACAGTACGGGAATCACACACCACACAGGATGACTCACCTCCACACTGTTTCCTCTCCTAACCCTCATCTTCACAGGTTAGAGAAACAGTACGGGAATCACACACCACACAGGATGACTCACCTCCACACTGTTTCCTCTCCTAACCCTCATCTTCACAGGTTAGAGAAACAGTACGGGAATCACACACCACACAGGATGACTCACCTCCACACTGTTTCCTCTCCTAACCCTCATCTTCACAGGTTAGAGAAACAGTCGGGAATCACACACCACACAGGATGACTTACCTCCACACTGTTTCCTCTCCTAACCCTCATCTTCACAGGTTAGAGAAACAGTACGGGAATCACACACCACACAGGATGACTTACCTCCACACTGTTTCCTCTCCTAACCCCCATCTTCACAGGTTAGAGAAACAGTACGGGAATCACACACCACACAGGATGACTCACCTCCACACTGTTTCCTCTCCTAACCCTCATCTTCACAGGTTAGAGAAACAGTACGGGAATCACACACCACACAGGATGACTCACCTCCACACTGTTTCCTCTCCTAACCCCCATCTTCACAGGTTAGAGAAACAGTCGGGAATCACACACCACACAGGATGACTTACCTCCACACTATTTCCTCTCCTGACCCCCATCTCTACAGGTTAGAGAAACAGTAGGGGAATCACACACCACACAGGATGACTCACCTCCACACTGTTTCCTCTCCTGACCCCCATCTCTACAGGTTAGAGAAACAGTACGGGAATCACGCACCATACAGGATGACTCACCTCCAACTTGCCCAGGTTGCCATCTTTCGGACATCTTGACTTGACGGGGGCTGATCTGAACGGCCTCACCAGATCTTCCATGAGCAGACAGCGGGCCAGGTAGTTGAAGAAAAACTGGACATAGAGGGACAAACATCGGGTTGTTAGGGAGATCTTTTTCTTTCTCTCTCTCTCTCTATATATATATATAATTATATGTATCTATATCACTCTTTCTAAATAACTCTCTCTCTCTCGACCTACCTCTCTCCCTCCTTTCTCTCTCATTATATATATTTCACTTTTCCCCAAACAGCTACCTATTGATATGAACCTGGCTAGAGACAGATTTGATCATCTTCGGGCGCGCTATGACACCCCACAACATGAAGGGCTCAGCCGGATTATGAAGTCCGGTTACTTCTGTAGTTTTGAGGTGGAAACCGGCGAGATTAAAATAGATAGAATTCAATATAAACATTCATGATATTATGAAACCGACCCTAGACGTTGTTGGGAGGGAGAAAGACAAACAGAGAGTAAGAGATATGAGGAGAAGGAAGTAGAGAGAGAGTTGGAGAATTGGCGATAGAAAGACAGGCGAAGTAAAATATAGAGGGAGGAAAAGAGAGGAATAGCATGTGTAAATGAGAGACAAAGAACGAAAGAGAGTAAGAGAAAGAGAAATGGAAAGAAAGACAGAGAGAGAGAGAGAGAGAGAGAGGGGGGGGGAGAAAGGGAGAGAGAGAGAGATAGATAGATAGATAGAGAGAGAGAGAGAGAGAGAGAGAGAGAGAGAGAGAGAGAGAGAGAGAGAGAGAGAGAGAGAGAGAGAGAGAGAGAGAGAGAGAGAGAGAGAGAGAGAGAGAGAGACAAGTGAATAAGCTTAAATAATCTTCCTGAAATAGTTAAGCCGCAGGGGAAGTTACTCAAAGAGATGTCGGGCAAAACGTTTTTTTTTTTAATCTTGCGCAATATAACAGGAGCTTAGCTGGCGCAAGTTGGGTTTCTGGGAACCCACGCCGGCAGGAAAACATACGACAAAACAGTTTTCATGATAGTCCTTTTAGGCCCATTTTCTTATTACATTACAGAATAGAGGGGAAGAATAACAAATAAAGCTGTCATGAGGCCCGTGTTGGTTCTTGATTTTCGCTAGCAGATCTGGTGTCGGTTCGCCCAAAGTGTAACACAAGGTGTGTATTTACAAATAAGCCAAGCTCATATTTCGCGCTCTGCCGCGAGACACCTGAGCTCACCCAGCTAGAGAGAAAGGCTGTGAGTAAATATCGCGCGTGAAATGGAAATCTATTAAGATTCTTCGTGTTTAAGCTGGATCTACCTAGTAGTGGTGGGAGTCCATCATGTGGTCGTTAAGCAGGAAGGAGGAAGAGGGGGGAAGGTGAGGGGTAGGAGGTGGCAATAGAGAGAAGGACATGGTGACGTGGAGGAAAAATGGCAGGGGAGAGGATACAGCGAAAGGTGGATCCAAATAATCAGAGATAGACAGAGAGAGAGTGAGAGAGAAAGAGAGAGAGAGAGAGAGAGAGAGAGAGAGAGAGAGAGAGAGAGAGAGAGAGAGAGAGAGAGAGAGAGAGAGAGAGAGGGTACGTTTGAAAATATTCAAATTATGACAGTTCATTTACATTTTTTTCTTGGCATTTGTGATACTGACTTTTTTTTTTCTAGAAAAGCACTAACATCCAGGAACTCAGCATTAGCAAATACATTGTGAACAGTAGTAAGGAACTTAGCTACTTATACGCATGATTTTGTCAGGATCCTCCGAACACATGGCATGGACGCTACTTATTAAACCTCAGGTCTGTATATCATTATTGTTTAATTAAGCCGCAGCTGACTCGCGAATAACCGAAGTAAAGTGGGGACTGATAGAGAAATACTGTTATTATTTGGACTTTCTGGCATACAAATCTTGGAAGATCATGACAAAAATAAACATTACCACTTTTAGGGACATTTCTTAAAGAAATCTTAGAAAGACATAGCCATTTCTCGGGAAAAGTGTTTACAGTGATAAAAAAAATCTAACTTCAAGAGGACAAGTAGATCTCCATCAGGCAGGACCTTCAGTCTGTGGTCAGTTCAGGCCCGCTGTTCTATGGACGCTCGCTAGAGATTATGTAATCAGAGAGAATATCATTATGCGCCATGGGCATACGCGCTACCAGCTGCTATCACTGCTGATCAAACCCATGTTTAGTGTGATATTGACTTTGTCTGCATACAGGATTGTCCTGCATTCAATCACTTGACCCAGTGCCGGAGGATTGTTAAGGATTATCATCACTGAACGATCCTCCAGGTCCTCAGCCTACCGCTCCCGTTGCCTCAATCGGTGGACGATATAAACTGATGTCACGGGATCTTCCAATTTTAAGATCTTCTTTTCGTGCAAAAATGCAGCAATTTAATCGCACCATGTTTCGGCCAGACGACAAAGTTCACACAATTAAATCTTTCCTCCTCTGTTGCTGATCCAAACTGGTTGAGAACTGCCACAGTGGAACTCTCGCGGGGAACCTGTAAGGAACTTCAACAGAATCTTGTTGCTCCAGCTCGCGTGAGCACGTCATCATCGCATGACGCTGAGGTAAAAATACATCTGAACCTGCAGAGAATATCTCTCTCTGTCCCTCCCTCCCTCGCTCCCTCTCTCACACACTCTCTCCCCCTCTTTCTAGCTCTCTCTCTCCCTCCCTCTCTCTTTCTCTCTCTCTGTCCCTCCCTCCCTCTCTCTCTCTCTCTCTCTCTCTCTCTCTCTCTCTCTCTAGGGTACCAGAGCTGTGGGACTGTCAAGGTAAAGAAGAAGAGCTATCACCAGTACTCAATCCTGTTTGCTTTCTCCATAAACATTTATCGTGGAAACAAAACAAATCCGCGATCCTCCAAGGGGGGGGGGGGGGGGGAGATACCCTCCTTTGTTGAAACGTCGCTAAGAATTTGTTTATCCAATCAGTTCCCCAGGGGTCTACCGAGCGCCGCTCCGTCTCTGTTTGATCTGTGCCCAGGCTCAGCCCATTTTCAGATTAGCAGGCTTTGATTTCTGCTTGTCTCAAGAAGCAGAAGGACAAAAAACCCTTATCAAACAGCGATGTTCCCTGCGGGAATTAGTAAGCCTCCTAGAAATAATGTTGAAACAAGGGGTTAATTTGGTGTTTCGTTGAAGAATCGCTCTATAATATGTTCATGGGTGGCAAAGTGTGTTCCCTTTCCTTGATGAACGAGGCGTAAGGGCAGATGAGCATTATCACAACAGACGGTGATCAGCACGAGAGGTTAACGGGAGTAAAGATGCAGGCGATAAACAACGAGACAATCATCTGTTGAAATGGTGTGCAGAAAAATACACCCAACAGCGGCGCGCTATCCACTTCTGCTGTTTGCGGCCATGTGAACAAGCTGCAGGCTCGCATCAAAGCGCCATCCGTATGGACTGGAGGACTTTCTGCTTAGATTGTTGGGCTTGTACTTAAGTCACTCTCGTCTTTCGTTCACATCTGCTATACGTTTTAACTTAAACTTTTTGCCCTCGTATTTGTTGGTAGTTTTCGACTCCCAAAGAGGTGCAAGTGTCTCAAAGAGATTCTCCGTGGATGGCAGACAAGTGAGAAATACTAAGAGATTTTTCTGCTCCGTTTCGATAAAGACGGTGTTTTCAAATTCTAATAATCAGTCATTCTGCCCTTCCCAATCTGCTAATAGACCCTTTGATTGATTTTAAAGGTTGTGAACTTCTCTAAAATGTACCTAAGAGTTCAGTACCTTGGGTGAATTCATAATTGCCCATTCATTTTTTTTTATTGATAATGAATATTTGAAAGGATTTATAAAAGATGTGATGCTATATAATAAGTCATCATGTCTCTGAATTCTAAGAAAGAAAAAGAAATTTCGATTTGTTTCACAAATCAACCATATTTCTGTCCACCTGCAATGCTCAGATGTTCCTGGACCCCTTGACATCCCATAACGATGTGGTTTGAACACCTACCTTGCTGAACCTGGGCGGAGCGGACGTTCTAAGGCCATGTGTGGTCAGGTCCACAATCAGCACGTTCAGGAAACTTGACAAGGTGATGAGGATCATGTTCAGACAGTAGTACGTTCCTGAGAACAGGAGCAAGGCATAGAAACAGGATGAGATTCAATCTTTACTCTTTAGGTTGCCACACGCGTGAAAACACTTTTGACGTGTGACGAATCAATTTCAATGAATCATGAGTTAAAAATTCTAATTCCTATTTTCTTCAAAATGAAAAATCAAGATCATGAGAAAAATGAACCCATAAACATTTCAAAATATTTTATGATCAACCAACAGAGAGGTCTTATAAGATTAAACCTGCCAATCAAAGCTAATTTACGTAAGATGAAAACAATAAGCAGGGAGGTGTTGGTTCTAGATAGTTCATTTACCTCACACCTTCGGACGATTATCTCAAACTGTGGAAATCATTGTGATCGGCGAGACATGGCGGATATGAAGGACTGTATTTAGAATTTCGGCGAAATGAAAAAAAAAATGTTAGGTGCAAAAAGGCAGGAACGAATTTTGAGAATATAAAATAATGTTTTCTCACAGGGCAGCAGAGTTTTGTTGAATAGTTTCACAGTTCTATGTTTCTAGAGGAATCTTCTAATTTATGAGTTGTTTCGCTTCACGCTGGGATGGTGTTGGTCAAGTGCGACCATACGGTACAGCTAGCAGTTCAAAGGTCTAGCGATTTATCAATTTGGCACACTTAATACGTTGCCAGAAGAAACCAAAAGTTAAAATAATGATATAAAATCACAGTGAAATCCGTTATGTTATCCTTCAGCTAAATACCGACAAATAAAGGGAAACAAAATGTTAGAAACTGCATTGAAAGTTCTTTGGGTTTGAAAAACATTTTGAACGTTTCGAATGAGCCCCTCATTGATGTATGGACTTTCCGAGACTTTATGACTCATGAGAACGATAAAACCAAGAGCAAAATTGACGTAGACGAAGAGGAAACGACCGAAAAACGGCAATAAAAGGCCTCGGACCGCCCTATGTTTTAATTAAAAAAAGGAATTTGTATTAAAGAAAATTTCTCGCTCTATGATGTGGCCCTGAGACCTAGACCAGTTGTTGTCAGCAATATCTAATGATTGAAATATCTCACGTTTTCGGGAAGCTTTGATCCCAGAGCCCCTCGATTCTCAGTCCAGAGCTGTTGACACCACAAATTAAGGAAAAATGGACAGATACACAAACAGGCCCTTAGGGATGTCCCGGGTATTTTCATAATTTTTCGGAGCTGCCACAATTGTTTTGGTCAATGAGGGTGGAAACTTTACTTATCCTGTGTTATAAACAATAAATAAGTGTCGTAAAATATGATTTTCAGCATAATTGTACATCTTTAAAAGCTTAGGAAATATTTTTTTAAAAGTATTCCTCTTTGCAAGGTTAATCTACATTACAAATAAGATCTAATCTAGAAATATATATATATATATATCATGGATGCACGATGTGATGCAAACTTTTTTCGGTTTTTCTTCTGTTCCGGAAATTGTTCAAGGTACTGAATATCTTACAGTAAATGTTGTATTATTTTTTTGCTTATTCTTTAAAAGTAAGAAAAGGTTTGGAGTTAAAAAAAAAAAAAAAATATATATATATATATATATATATATATATATATATATATACACATGATTCAATTGGCAGAATATTTTGTGCTTGAAAAGACGTGAAGGTTTTTCTTCCCTTTAGTTAATCATACTCTACTACCAATGGCTTTAAAATTTCAATATATGTAGATCTATATAAAAAATTAGGTGATTGATCTGACAAAAGCTATATGTAGATCTACGATATCGTGCCTCTAATGCATCGGATAGAATAGGCCTGGTCTTCACTGGCTTCGCTAAATAATTACATTTATTGTATTAAGTATATACTTTGTAAATCTTTAAATCTAAATCTAGCACTAGTAGTCTTAAGTAAACGGCACAATAGTCACTGCTTCGGGCGTTTTAAACAGACTTACTCGAACTAGATCTAGATCTAGCTTGATCTAAGTCTAGATATGTATAGTGCACCTTTATGTTTGGGAATCATGTATTTAAATACATTTATGGAGTAAGTTTATGGATGTCTTATGGATGATTTATTTTTAAATCATGATAATGAAAGATGGCAGTTTGAGTGATCTCTCACGGCCTCAGTCCATAGCGGGGAGGCGCCGATTGCAGGCCGGAATTTAGTTAAAACTGTCTTAGTTTCGTTATTTTTATGTATTGAGAAACTTGAAAAAAATTGTTGACTTAAATCTTAGTAGAAAATTACCCACGTAAGTTATAAATTTTTATACATAGGCCAGAAAAAATGCTGGTACGGTGCTCTTTTTTTATGCTTGTTGTCATGGAAAGAAAGTTTGTTGTGACCAAAACTAATATGTCGGACGACCCTAGCAACCACTGAAACGAAAGGACAAAAAAGTTGAAATTTTTGCTCAGTCTGGACATCTGCGTGTCCTCGTTAACCTGTGGTTGACACTACACTACCGAGGCGAGAACCCGAATGAAAGTAAGAATAAACTGAGGGTAAAACTGACATAAGTGAAGGATATGAGGATCGTCAATATTGTGGAAGGGGGGGGGGGGGGAGGATGATTTTGTTGGCTAAAATGATGACAATGGTGATGATGCTCATGATGCTCGTGATAATGACGATGTTTGTGACGGTAATGAAGATGAGTATATTGCTGATGATTATGATGATGATGAAAATGGTGATGGTGACAATGATTATGATGCAATAATGGTGGTTTGATGATGAAGACAATGAAAATGGTGATGACTATGCTCATGCCAAAAACGATGATGTACATGTTGATGGCGAAGATAATGATGATTTCAAGGATAATGGTGATAATAATGATGATCTTCATAATTATGACAATGATAATGGTGATGGTAATGTTGATGATGATGATGATGATGATGATGATGATGATGATGATGATTTTGATGATGATAAGAATGAAAATGATTATGATAACAATGATAACGATGCTGCTGCTGCTGCTGCTGATGAATATGATGATAAAAGTGATGATGATGATGTTGATGATGATGGTAAAAATAACGATGCTGACAATGCTAATGGTGGTGATAACAATCATGATCATGATCATGATGAACGAGTCTAGAGACCATCTTGTCCCCAATGATCCTCACTTGCCATGAAAAAGTTCGTACCTCAGTGCGCCAAGCGGCGGCCGTAACCCAATGACCTTGACCATTGTTGAAAACATTGAATACATTGAATGTATTTTTTTAACTTCAATCAAGTGCTGAAAGATTTAGGTATGCCATGCTTTCACTGGCTGGACAATCTGCTAAAAAACAAAAACTATGATTTGTGAAAGGGATTACATTCCCTAATAGGAAGTAATTTTATGTCCCCACTTTAAGAGCCTTCGCAACATATATCATGTACCCACGAATGAAAAAAAAAGGGAATAGAAAAATATATTTTATGATTATATTATATATGCTGAAATATTTTCGTTGAATACCCCATTGAGTCCTAACTAGGTGTAAAACGGTGCGACTTTTTATGTAATATTTGCTGTCGGCGGTGTTTCATGATGCTCCACAGCTTAGTCTGGGACGCTCTGCTGTAGGGTCACTGAGTCCATAAAGTTACCGCTCTCACTCAAGACACAAGAAATCAATTACATCATCGTGCAGTACAGACCAGAAGTCGCGCGGACCGTTTGTGTCTCGGCCGTGATGAACAGCTCAATTAAGAAAAGAAAAGATGCATTACACACTTATTCACATCAGAAAATCATTACATTGTTTACCAGTCGATTGCTATGGACCAATATAGTTATACTTTCTCGAACCGCCTTGTGGCGCTCATTGTATGGTAAATGGCGACGTACTTCCTCCTCGGGGTGATTGGGACGGCGACACTATCGCGCTGCTATGCTGCTTGTGGCGGAGTGTGTGGTCATATCGATGGTGTTTAGTTACATCCGATCAACTCAACAAGTGTCGCCAAATGGTTGCTAGTAGGTGTAAGGCTGTCAATCACGGGGAAAAGACAGCTATCAATCATTTTTTTATGCCACCACGTGCTACCCGTATAATTATTTGTAACTGTCAGTCACGTGTAAATATAGCTATCGATCATTTTTCCTGCAACCACGTGATGTTTGTAGATTTATTGCTGTCAGTCACGTGAAAAAGTTAACTGTCTTGTCATCACGTGATGTTTGTAGATTTGTTGCTGTCAGTCACGTGAAAAAGCTAACTATCTTGTCATCACGTGATGTTTGTAGATTTATTGCTGTCAGTCATTTGGAAAAGCTTCTTGTCATCACGTGATATTTGTAGATTTGAGGCTGTCGGACACGT
Source organism: Elysia crispata (assembly GCA_033675545.1). NCBI lineage: Eukaryota > Metazoa > Mollusca > Gastropoda > Plakobranchidae > Elysia > Elysia crispata. The sequence goes on from JAWDGP010005901.1 coordinate 69,884, forward strand.
GGTAAAGCTAACTATCTTGTCACCACGTGATATTTGTAGATTTGAGGCTGTCAGACACGTGGTAAAGCTAACTATCTTGTCACCACGTGATATTTGTAGATTTGAGGCTGTCAGACACGTGGTAAAGCTAACTGTCTTGTCACCACGTGATGTTTGTAGATTTGAGGCTGTCAGACACGTGGTAAAGCTAACTGTCTTGTCACCACGTGATATTTGCAGATTTGAGGCTGTCAGACACGTGGTAAAGCCAAATATCAATTACATTCCTTGTGTCCAGCAGTCGCTGCAGATTGTCAGCTTGAGAATCGCAAGGAAGCCCAAATAATTCGAGCCTTGAGCAGAAGCTGAGTTAGGTTCTCTACCTGCCCAGTTTTACCTTACCCTGATTGGGCTAAAGATATTTTAAGTACTCTATAAATCTTATAATTGAATATTCTATTTACAAGTAAATATGTTACATGTTATGTGATTCACCTAAAACTCATTGTCGATTCCCTCAAACATATGTGAAATCTAGACAGGATATCTTCAAAATGTTCATATAGCTCGTTGTGCCTAGGAATCCTCGTCTGGGAAACTTAAACTTTGCCAATTATTGTTTTGAAGGGAATGCATTTAATCTTCATGTACAAGTGAAAATACAATTTCTGCTAATTAGTTAAAAATAAGTTTTTAATTTAAAGAAGAAGAAGAAAAAGAAGAAGAAGAAGTAGAAGAAGAAGAAGAAGAAGAAGAAGAAGAAGAAGAAGAAGAAGAAGAAGAAGAAGAAGAAGAAGAAGAAGAAGAAGAAGAAGAAGAAGAAGAAGAAGAAGAAGAAGAAGAAGAAGAAGAAGAAGAAGAAGAAGAAGAAGAAGAAGAAGAAGAAGAAGAAGAAGAAGAAGAAGAAGACGAAGAAGAAGAAGGAGAAGAAGAAGAAGAACAACAACAACTACAGCAACAACATCAACACCAACAACAACAACAACAACAACAACAACAACAACAACAATAACAGCAACAACAACAACAACAACAGCAAGACCTAGAGCAAGAAAATCAAGATGAACAAGAAAATGGAGGAAGAGGACAAGAAGAGAGAAAAAAAGAAAAATGAACAAGCGTGGGGGTGGGGGGAGGGGGGTGACGACTGAAACCCAATAAATCATAGTTTTAGTTTTCAAATTTTCTTTTTTTTTTCTGCTCTGGCAGTTTACTCAATATGTCCCCTGAATCAATTACTTAGCGCATGGTATAAATGGAACAAAATGCAGGCGTTCTTTTTAGCTTCTTGCCGATCGATAGCATATACCTTTTCAGCAGCAACATACCACCAGCATTAAGACCGAACGGGAGTAAAAGTGTGAGTTTTTGTTCTCATCTTCGTTCACAAAATGGCAAAGGAAATAAGGTTATCTCCCAGTCTTTTCTTCCAGATCACAACAAAAGAAGATTCTAGCCAAGTCAGTCTGGCTGTGAGCGGAGGCTGAAAGCCTCTCAAGGCTAGCAGTAAATTGAGGACGTCACATTCATTTTTTAGTTTTAGTGACGCCCCACAACAGATGCGCCTGTTTAGGCTAACCCAATTACCTCCCGACTTCCGGCAGAAGTCGATCTCTAGAAGAACGGGTTTACCCGCTCCAAGTCCAGTCTGCCTTCGGAATAAAAAAAAAAAACAAGCTGAGCTTGCGTAAATAAATGTCAACTCGTGTTTTCTATACAATAAACATGACTGACATAGATCTCTAGTATTGAGATATCTAGCCAGAATACGTCTATGTTTTAACCATCCTCCATCGCCTGTTATTTTATGCTTTGTTTATTGATTTAATAAATTTAGCATTTTGTTTGGTTATTGTGAAACGGCGTATTTTTTTTTCTTTGTTTTAAAAAGCAACAGGCCTCGAAATTCACTGTTTTTTTCCATAAAATTCGTGTACTTTAGTAGATCAAAGAAAAAAAAACCCAAACAAACAAGACCTAGTCATGATCATGTCAAAGATTTATCACATAGGAAAGCAAACTCTTAAAAGGTTAAATATTAACACAATCACGAATGAAAGTCATATTAAGAAGAAGATTTCGATCTTATTCACGCAATCAATACTAACCAAGGTTGGCATATAAAAACGTCTCTTAAAATTTTGAAACGCAGAAAAGGATTCTAAACAAAAATTTGGTATTATGTTGTTGTTTTTTTTTTTAAATAAATCTTTTTGAGCAGTTTATATTTGTTTACACTTTGCCATTCTGCTCATTGAGCTGTCGTAATGTAAGGTGTCGTAACTAGGCATCCAAGATAAAAGTAATCTAGCAGTTGAGCCCAAAACTTCTACATTCGCATTTCAAAATAATTTTCAACAAAAAACTTGAAAATCTGATTCCTTTTCATTGAAAAACATTATGTCAAAATTCTTTGAAATTTTGTAACGGATCAACACCGATAAGTTTTAAGGTTATTTCTGTTTGGCGTCAAGGTCCAGAATTTCAATCCAGATTCCAGATCTAACTGTCAGCACCAGGTCATGTCGTGTCTCTGTCATCTGAGGAAGTTTGCAGTTGCCAGGGAGGTGCACAGAGAATGGGACACAGAAGATAGGATGGGTGAAGGTAACAGATAGGTTCACTCATTAACATTCAATCTTTTTTGTGTCTACATCTAAGTGGTAAAGAAGATATTACATCTTTAAAGATAACATAAGTCCACAAAAGATCCAATATAAAAAGTACTGATTTTAACCATTTTTTTCTCAGCTACCCAACTTCAGGGAAAAACAACAATATAGCGTTGGATAGACTGTTCTACTATATTTTATCACAATGCTTCAATAAATTCAAGTATTGAGATATTCTATAGTTTTTCAGTAAAATCAGAATAATAATGCCGGTGTGTGTGTGCGTGTGTGTTTGCGCGTGTGTACACCAGAGAGTGTTTGTCCTGTAGAGAAAGTGGGGCAGAGGACAGTAGATGTCCATCGCTCTGTTATGTAGAAGGATCGGACCACAAGTCCAGTTTAAGAGAAAAGAAAAAACACCAAGAAAAAAAGCAGAAGCAAAAACAAAAGCAAAACTACAAAAAAAACTGGCATTTCAAGGGTAACCTAGACGTAATAAAAGAAGAAGAAGAGAGAGACCAGTTTAATTTCGCCTCATGAAGCCATTTGTTAGTCGGCGGCCTTATCTAGTTCCTGAACGAAGAGCCCAATATGTCAGTGACTGGGAGGATCTCTGCTCTATTGTGGAGTACGAGATGAGGGCCGAGACCTTGTCAAGGTTCCTCGATCTTAGCTTTGCATGGTTGAGATTTTGTTGTTGTTTTAGCGACGTTTGGAGCAGGGATTGGAACTTCTTTCTTTTTTTTTTTTTTGTTTAAAACATTTTTTCAACTTTCTATGGAAGTGCGAATTGTATTTATTCACCATAATATATGAAAGTTTCATCGTTTTGTTTTTTTAATAAGTTAAAAATCAAGTTGCCATTACTGCTGCAAGTTTTCTCAGATTGTTTGAGAATGAATCCTCTTGGCTTATTGTCCATGGCTCACTGTGGCGTGTTCACTTTGGTTTTTCTAATCTTTCAGGGCTTGTGCGAGATATACTTCCTATAGAGACACCTCAAAGCAATAAAAGTAAAATAGAATTTTTTTATGAGGAACTCAAAGTCATCACTCAGGCAGAGCAGGATCAGGGTCTAAAGCAGGCCTAGAAAACCATAAACGCTGATCGCAAGAAAAAAATTAAAAACATTAATAGGAACAAGACAACGAGTAACTAAGTATATCACGACATGTGGGACATGACACAAGTCTGGCTCTGAGGACAAAAGTACATGTGTAGCGCAGCGAGTGGGGGGTGGTATAAATCTGTAAATCTGAACATATTTGTTCCCTAATGAACAACTTGCAGATTTTTCCTCTAGCATTTTTAATGTGTTCACGTGGCTTAATGGGAAAATGTCAGTGATAGTCTGAATAGTTTGGCATTTTATGAATGGATATTTCTTTAATTTGATGTATGAAAAATATACATGAACAAATTAATCGCAACGATCATCTACATTACTGGCGTCTTCTGTGTGTGCAGAAAAAATTCGTTTCAATTTAAAAAAGATGATTGACTATTTCCTAGGTTTTGTAGTCACTATAAGTTAGCAAGTACGTGTAGTTTCAATATGTTGACAGAACGTGTCACAGCAATGTCTTTAATTTTTTTCACTACCGGTCAGAAAGTTGAGTCTCATTAAATTATCCCTGTCATACTTGATGAAAGTTGATAAAAGTGCTTGGAGATCTTCAAACGATGGGAGAACGTCATTTTTAGATGGTTAAAATTAATATAACGAAAAGAAAACTATTGAATAATAAAAAGTGAAGAAAATGTCAGTTACAAAAACATAAACAGAACGCAAAATTTCTAGTATGTATTCGAGGAACACAGCATTGTGTTATTAGTTCATTGAATGCTTCAGATGGCAAAACTCAATACAATGATAATTTCTCGCGGAGACTCCAATGTTTTGAGGGAAGCAGTAGTCAGGGCCTTCTACCACTAGAGATGTTTGGGTTAAAATCAGTCAAGACTTTTATATTGCAAAGTAAGTTTAAACTGGGGGAATTTTTGTCAAGTAAGACACAAAATGGATGCAAAAAATATTGATGCATTCCCCTTCTGGCTTCAGTTTCAATTGTTACTTCCATACTGCCTTCATGTCTTGGGTTACTTGTGCAGCCTCGCTTGATGTTTTATCACTGTCTTGTGGTACTTCCATACTGCCTTCATGTCTGGGTCACTTGTGCAGCTTCACTTGATGTTTTATCACTGTCTTGTGGTACTTCCATACTGCCTTCATGTCTGGGTCACTTGTGCAGCTTCACTTGATGTTTTATCACTGTCTTGTGGTACTTCCATACTGCCTTCATGTCTTGGGTTACTTGTGCAGCTTCACTTGATGTTTTATCACTGTCTTGTGGTACTTCCATACTGCCTTCATGTCTTGGTTACTTGTGCAGCCTCACTTGATGTTTTATCAATGTCTTGTGGTACTTCCATACTGCCTTCATGTCTTGGTTACTTGTGCAGCCTCGCTTGATGTTTTATCACTGTCTTGTGGTAAGACTAGTGTATCATAACTTTACACGATATCATAATTTAAAGCTGATGGTCCTCTTCATATCTAACGTGTTTCTGGATTCTTAGTAATTTATATAAAGTGGTAAAATTTGACTAGCGAGAGTGCAATTGTTGGTAATAGAAATTTTGTTCCAAAGCGACGTTTAGTGAAGCAAGCAATCAAAGAGCAGAGACTTGAGTTTCATCCATAAGACTGATGCACAATCTCAGAACTATTCTGCATCAAACATAAGTCTAACAATCAACACCTTGCTCATAAATAGTATACAAGGATAAGATGCAGTTAAAAATATTTTTTTTCTGTGCGATAGAATAACGCTGACCGCATAAGATGTGAGTCCAAGGTGACATATCTCAGGATACTCGTCATCCTATGCAGATTTGATGAAATGAAAACCAGGAAATCAAGGTAAAAAACTCTTGAACCATCCTTCGACAATCAGACTCGAGGACGCAACTGTTAGCCTGACGGTGAAATATCAACCAAGCTACTGATTTTTTTCTTCCTCTACCAACCCCTTAACCCACATAAAACAAAATTTAATGGTTGATTCTATTTTCAAGAACCTTAAAGGAATAAAGTTTACGATTCGGATCATGATAACAGTTACTATATTATAATTATAACCGGATGCGTAATTCGGTCCTTGGAATCCCAAGACAAGTTTACAGACCACACACACCTCAAGAACCCCGGGCGCCAGATCTAGGAAAATCCACGCACCGACATAAACTGCCAGCCCGTGGAGAAATGACATTCAACATTTTCGAAAACATGCTGATGAATATTTCAAACATGTTGATTAAAATAATTATTAGATAAAACAAGTTCGCACATGTCAGGTTCATTCGAAAGCAGCACTTCCGGCCATACTTAGGGAGAACATCATGTTACATGTATCCAATAGGCAGGTCTTTATGGTTTGGGTTTTGTTCGGGTAAAAACATAATGCAGTTTTAGATTATAAATATTGAACCTTTTAATTCTTATCGGATTCGAAAAGGTCGTTTCTTTATATTCTATAGATCCGCTGTTCTTTCAAAGACGTCATTTCAATTATATCTCCAACTATTTATAATGTCATGTAAAAAAATGAGAAAATGAGAAAAATAAGAATATTAATTTGCCAATGCTTCTTAAATACTCTACTCTACCGATCCAACACCACCACAACCACCACCACCACCACCACTACTACTACTACTACTACTACTACTACTACTACTACTAGTAATGCTACTACTGCTACTACTACTACTACTACTACTACTACTACTACTACTACTACTACTACTACTACTACTACTACTACTACTACTACTACTACTACTACTACAACTACTACGACAACAACTACTACTACTGCTGCTACTACTGCTGCTACTACTACTACTACTACTACTACTACTACTACTACTACTACTACTACTACTACTACTACTAGCATTACTTGATGATGATCAGCTCTAATCACCACTATTGAGAGGGGATTCACTACCCTCAATTCGGGTTGATTGTGATTTGTGTTGATTTGTTACCAGCGAAACTTTCTTGACATCGGCACGGACGGCTTTGTGTGTTTGGAAAAACAAATAGCTGTTTAGGTCTTCAGTTAGCGGAAACAAGAAAAGAAATGGAAGCAAGACTGCTTGGTTGATTGGTTGTTTTCTTCTCAGTTCCAATCTATGAAGAGGACTACTAAATGGGGTCAGCTTGATCAGGAGACCTGTACAGACCCGGGAACTAGATGGTTCAGATTAACCAGAGGTTCTCTGTAATTATCACCTTCAGCAGGAATCTTTGTTACAGCACCCCTTGTTAGTGCTTTTGCAAGTTTTGATTTTATGGGAGACCCAGCTGGCCTATGATAGTTTTAGCTTGTAAGTTGAAGAGTATTTCAGAGAGGCGGTGCGCCGACAGCTTTTGGCTTATTGTTTTAAACTCAGGAGATAACGAGCTTTACTAGTTACAGATTTAAACTAGCGCTCGGTTTTTATCTAAGTGTTTTATTGTTTCTTCATTTATTTTCATTTTGTGTAGAAAGAGGAAGGATGTTTGTAAACTTATGGAACAAAACTTTGGTGATCCTACCTGTAAAACTTCCCAATATTACCGGCAGCTGTTGTGATCCGTGTTGTATGGGTAAGGAAGGAGTAGAGCTGGGAGTGTTTTTATATCTGTCGCTAGGGGCGCTGCAAGTTGTAAAGATGTGACTGCATGCGAGCATATCAGTTTTCCTGATGTGAAGTTGATGATGTGTGCAAGGCTGTTTATCACATTACATGCGTAGGGAATTGGGAGCAAAGCTTTTCTTACTTTTGTAAAATAAACCCAGTGTGTGTGTTACCTTAACACGTCTGACAGTTAGAAAAATATCCGTGTAATCAAAAAGTCACCCGCAAAAAAATTCAAAATCTGCAGGTCTGAAACATAGTTTTTAGAAGCTCGAAAACTTGAATTAAAGGATGTTGTGTTGGTTGTTTCCATGTCTGATTGGGCAGCCATTGAGTCACTGCGTTCAACAGAACTCTCAACTCTGAAATTTCATCACACGAGAAACCGCGAGAAAGATTGACTATCGCTTCAAAGTTTATCACCTGTCTACACATGGGGCGTGAAATAATTTATTTCCCGAGCTATGCATTTGGAAGTCTATTTTCAGACCTTATAAAAATACCATTTAGTTAAAACACTAGACTTGTGGAGCAGATGGAAGTTTTCAATGAAGAACAAGATTGCTGATAGGGGGAGACGACCCGTGGAGAAGGGTTGAGAGGAAGACAAAAAAGTTAAGAAAGAGAAAGAAGAGAGAGAGAGAGAGAGAGAGAGAGAGAGAGAGAGAGAGAGAGAGAGAGAGAGAGAGACAGACAGATAGACAGACAGACAGACAGACAGACAGACAGACAGACAGAGAAGAAGAAGAAGAAGAAGAAAAGAGAGAGTAAGATAAAGAAAAAAGAGATTCAGAGAGAGAGGGAGTCACACTAACATGAAGAGCAGTAAGTGGTGAAGGTGGAAGACACGCCCACCTCGCCAGGTAAGCTGGACGGTAAAGCTGGCGATGTCTAGAGACCTGAGAGCTAAATTGGACGAGTGTTGTGAGCAGCGTCACCACTCACCTAGCAGCGGCATCCTCGACGTGCCTGGCGGCAGATTCTTCTCCAGCAGCCGCAACAACACGAAGAAAGCGATAAATACTGCCAAACCTGGGGGGGGGGGGGGCGTATATAAAGAATAGAAATGGTACAGTGGTAAAACTGAGGGTGAGATGAGATAAGTGAAGTAACATTCAGCAGATGTCGGTTCATCGGGGTCGCATTCATGATGGTTTGGATTTTTTTTGATGTCTTTGTTTTCGTTTTTGATGTTTTTGTTTGCGACGTCTTTCTGCCAAAGGAAAATTTATAATGAGATGAGAAAACCTACAGAAAAGTAGCTTGCATGCATAAACTAGAAGAATCTTTATCATGATGGTTAAAATTCGTGTGGAGCAGAAGTTGCAGAATAGGCAAGGGGTGATCCAATATTTGAAATTAAAGTACTTGCAGATACGCACGGGAACGTCTCTATAAAACTATGTTCAGTTATTATACCCGGAAAAAATCGATTTTCATCAGAATTTCCAGCAGACACATTCCAGCAGCAACCGCAGCAATTCCTGCCACTGGCGCTGATGTTGTTTTAAATCTTGCAACTGTCCTCATACTGATGATGCTGATGCTCAGGCTACCACTACTGCTACCATAACTGTACTGATGATGCTGATGCTCAGGCTACCACTACTGCTACCATAACTGTACTGTACTGATGATGCTGATGCTCAGGCTACCACTACTGCTACCATAACTGTACTGATGATGCTGATGCTCAGGCTACCACTACTGCTACCATAACTGTACTGATGATGCTGATGCTCAGGCTACCACTACTGCTACCATAACTGTACTGATGATGCTATAGCTACGGCAAACGCTAACATTACATCTATAACAACTTCCTACACAATCTATACTGTGTGTCTGTGCGTCTGTGTATCTGTGTGTATCTGTGTCTGTGTATCTGTTTGTGTATCTGTGTGTCTGTCTACATCTGTGTGTGTGTGTCTGTGTGTCTGTGCCTGTCTGTGTGTGTCTGTGTGCCTGTATATATCTGTGTGTCTGTGTGTGTGTATGTGTATATCTGTGTGTCTGTGTGTCTGTGTATATCTGTGTTTGTGTGTCTGTGTGTGTCTGTGTATATCTGTGTGTGTGTCTGTGTATATCTGTGTCTGTGTGTCTGTGTATCTGTGTCTGTCTGTGTATCTCTGTGTATTTGTGTCTGTGTATCTGTGTGTGTCTGTGTGTATCTGTGTCCTTGTGTATATCTGTGTGTGTCTGTGTGTATCTGTGTGTAAGTGTCTGTGTATATCTAATTGTGTGTGTCTGTATGTGACTGTGTATATATGTGTCTGTGTGTCTGTGTGTATATCTCTGTTTGTCTGTGTGTGTGTCTGTTTATATCTGTGTCTGTGTGTCTGTGTGTGTGTCTGTGTGTGTCTGTGTGACTGTGTATATTTGTGTGTGTCTGTGTGTGACTGTGTATATTTGTGTGTGTCTGTGTGTCTGTGTATCTGTGTGTATGTGTGTTTGTGTGTGTATCTGTGTGTATCTGTGTGCCTGTGTGTGTCTGTGTGTATCTGTGTGTGTGTCTGTGTACATCTGTGTGTGTGTCTGTGTATCTGTGTGTGTCTGTGTGTGTCTGTCTGTGTGTATATGTGTATATCTGTGTGTGTCTGTGTGTGTCTGTCTGTGTGTATCTGTGTGTGTCTGTGTGTTGTGTCTGTGTGTGTCTGTGTATGTCTCTGTGTGTCTGTGTTTCTGTGTGTATCTGTGTGTGTCTGTGTTTCTGTGCGTCTGTGTGTGTCTGTGTGTATTTGTGTATGTCTGTGTGTGTCTGAGTGTGCTTGCGTGTGTTTGTGTCTGTGTGTGTGTGTCTGTGTGTGTATCTGTGTGTATCTGTGTGTTTATGAGTGTGTCTGTGTATGTCTGTGTGTGTGTCTGTGTGTGTGCTCACCTAGCTGCATCTTGGCGTGCGACTCTGGCAGGATGAAGAACAGAATGAGAGTGATGGACGTGAGCAGGATGTGTCTGTGTGTGTGTCTGTGTGTGTCTGTGTGTGTCTGTGTGTGTCTGTGTGTGTCTGTGTGTGTGCTCACCTAGCTGCATCTTGGCGGGCGACTCTGGCGGGATGAAGAACAGAATGAGAGTGATGGACGTGAGCAGGATGTGTCTGTGAGTGTGTCTGTGTGTGTCTGTGTGTGTGTCTGTGTGTGTCTGTGTGTGTGCTCACCTAGCTGCATCTTGGCGGGCGACTCTGGCGGGATGAAGAACAGAATGAGAGTGATGGACGTGAGCAGGATGTGTCTGTGTGTGTGTCTGTGTGTGTCTGTGTGTGTCTGTGTGTGTCTGTGTGTGTCTGTGTGTGTGTCTGTGTGTGTCTGTGTGTGTCTGTGTGTGTCTGTGTGTGTCTGTGTGTGTGTCTGTGTGTGTCTGTGTGTGTGCTCACCTAGCTGCATCTTGGCGGGCGACTCTGGCGGGATGAAGAACAGGATGAGAGTGATGGACGTGAGCAGGATGTGTCTGTGAGTGTGTCTGTGTGTGTGTCTGTGTGTGTGTCTGTGTGTGTCTGTGTGTGTGCTCACCTAGCTGCATCTTGGCGGGCGACTCTGGCGGGATGAAGAACAGGATGAGAGTGATGGACGTGAGCAGGATGCACGGCAGGATCAGGATGTAGTTGTACAGGGTGGACCGGCGCTGGAACACCAGGTGGTACTGCATGTCCACCCACGGGCTGTCCGGACAGCAGCTGTACATGGTCACGTGACGGAAAGCCGGGCAGTCCACTATTGTCCTAGAAAAAAGAAGAAATAAAAGTTGAGTTAATATTGATGTGGGTAGTTTATATCAGTTGAGTAAAACATTTAAATTTTCACATTTTGCTTCGTATTTTCAATATTTCAATGCTAAAAAACCCGAACTGTTTATCAAAGTTTTGATGACAGAGTTTGAATATGTACTAAGAGAGATTTTAACATTTTTCATTCTACACATTCCCTGGCTGCAACTTGAAACCAACTAGTGTCGTTATTTTTAAATTTTACTCTATTGTGGTTTTAAAAAAACAAACAAACATCATTTTCAAGGATACATTTTTTCTTTGTTGGGCTAATTCCAAGAAGAAACTGAAAACGTTTGGCTATGTTTCTCTGGTAATCCGTCATGAAAATAAATACTTGTTGAGAGTAGACATCTTTAGAGTTACTCTCAGAACTAAATGAATAAACTGTCTAGGGAAACAATATTGACAATCTCCGAGAGACACGAAGACTTGTGAAAAGCTGCTAAAGAATGTGGTAGATACACGACTTTTTTCTATTCAGTAACATCAAATCACAATAGAAAAAAAATCTAAAAAAAAAAACCAAATTGCCCCACAGCCCATACTCTGTTCGAATCGCGTGTACCGTTGCGACCAGGAAGTTTCTGTGGCGCCAGCGTGTCATGCAGCCACACAGCCACAATGAACGACACACGCTCCAATATCGACATTTTGAAAAGTTGGCACCATGGACTGATGGTTTTTTTTCTGCCATTTGTGAAAATGCCGTTACGCTGGGAAATTAAATCGATGGTCTTCGAAAAGGCCAACGAGTTGTCATTTTAATCTGTTGTGAGTTTTGTATCTGGTTGCAGTTATTGCCCTCGATTCTATACATAAAGAATCAATTTGTATTTCATTCCCTTTCTAAGCTGAAAATGTAGTTTAGGATGAATCAATTGATGTAAAATTAAATAAAATAAATTTGCTGGGGGAAAGTGGTTCTCTATGTTCAAAAGGCTCCAAGTCTGTTTCATAATTTTTTTGTCTTTCACGCCGGATGAAATGAACAGAAGGCTCTAGCAACTGGAACATGCAGGTTTTATTAGGCACTTAAATTGATACCTGGGTTGAAAAAAAATAATTATCGTAAAAAAATTATATCTGCCCAAAAAAAAACCTGGCAGAATCGGCGCAATGAGCGCGGCCAATTTTGTGATTGGCGGACGCCTGTTTCCCTGCAGATCCATTCAGAGTATACCTCAATGGAGTATATTGGCTAAGAAAAATAAGAGGAGTTGAGAAAACTTTGCCCCTTTAATCATTCCACAAAAATCTCTTAGTTTCTTATGCACCTTACCCCTCTCCTAAAAGATCTTCCTTTTTGCACCCCCCCTTCCCCCTTTCCTCTCCTTTTCCCTTTTCCACCTATATCTATGGCCGATACCATTAGAAGCTCAGAGAGTCAATGATTTGATAGTGTGCTTGTCTAAAGCATGGAGCACCGGAAAGTTGGGTGATCCAGTGTTTCTTTACTCCGATGACTCTACTTACACAGGTGTAATGCGGTGTAATTGGTTTATTGGGCGAGTTACACTCAGTATCCCCGCTACAGGAAAAACAGACAAATCTGGAGGTCTGACTTGCCCTACTCTGCAGGGAATCCTGCTCGAGTGGTGACGCTTTCCACTATCATCCAGAGTTACCTGCTCCTGAATGGAAGTTCATTTTGAGCGAAATCTCAAACTTCCGTAAAATTTGTAATGGCCGCCAAGTAAGAATGTTGCCACTTATGGAAGAAATTTTCTCCGCAAGGCTTTGTACAAATACTTTGTATTAGAGATAGGACTGGATTAAACCTGCATCGAGCACGCAAGCAATAACACGACGACTTTAAAGTGAATGATACCATGGCGAATGGTAAAGGTACTCAGAAAGAAAGAAATAAATAAAAAGAAAGAAAGAAAGAGATGAAGAATAAGATAGGACATTCAGTTGTTTAATTATTTTTGTCCTTGTGTGTGTTTGTGTGTGTGTGTGTGAGAGAGAGAGAGAGAGAGAGAGAGAGAGAGAGAGAGAGAGAGAGAGAGAGAGAGAGAGAGAGCACAGAAAGGAGGGGAAGAGGAGATTTGGAGGGTAACTCTGAGTAGATTGATAAGTTTTCTTTCTCGACTTTGTCTGACGTTCTGATAAAAAAAAAAAGAAAATACCATCTAACTCAAGCACTTTAAACACTTCACGTTTGATGAAGAGACCGAGTTATTTCATTCATACATGGCAAAAGATAAATTACTCAGACGGTTAATTTAATATATTCAAAACTCCAGTTTGCCTCAAGATAAGCCCAAAGTTCCATCCATGTAACTTTCCACACACCAAAAGATATGCCCTAAGTCCTACCCATGGCGATCATAATAAGATATCCTCTTACCCAGACATACGCTTAATCTTCTTTGCATTTGAGATTAGGACGGCACATTGTTCCTTCACCATGAGGTATTCCCGTTTGTTTGGTCCACAATATTAGTAATGTTTTATTGTCAACTCACCATGAGATAAGAGTATTGAACTGTCTGTAGTATTAGAAAGGCACATTGTTTGCCAACCAGGGGATATTCCCGTTTGTTTGGTCCACAATATTAGTAATGTTTTATTGTCAACTCACCATGAGATACGCATGTTGAACTGTCTGTAGTATTAGAGAGGCACATTGTTTGCCAACCTATGTGTCCGCGTAATCACAGCGGAAAAAAGGTAATTTGTAAAAAATGAAACTTGAGCGCGCTTAGCGGCATTTTAGGGCACTTTAAGTCGGAATTTCGAAAAAAAAAGGTAAGTGGTAATTTTTCCGATTACGAGGAGCGGTAGGGTGGAAAAAAGTCAAAAAAAAAAAAAAAAAATTTTTTTTAAAGGACGTTTTCCCTTGCGGTTTTCCTATTTCCGGTGATAAAAAGGGGGAAAAAAGTAAGTGGTTTTGTTTTTTTCCGTAAGGGGAGAGGGAAAATGTGAAATAGATTATAAAAAAAAAGAAAATTTTTTCTCCTTTAGGGAGCTTTTTAACTAATTTTGGTGGTTAGTTTGCCGGAAAAGATGATTAGGAAGTGTTTCGGGGGTAAGGAGAAGAAGTAGAGAGCAAAAAAAAGTAATTTTAAGAAAAAGGTGTAAAGCGCGTTTTTTAGGCATAATGTGTCGGAAAAACGGAGTGTGTGTGGGTAGGTGTATGTGTCCGCGTAATCACAGCGGAAAAAAGGTAATTTGTAAAAAATGAAACTTGAGCGCGCTTAGCGGCATTTTAGGGCACTTTAAGTCGGAATTTCGAATAAAAAAGGTAAGTGGTAATTTTTCCGATTACGAGGAGCGGTAGGGTGGAAAAAAGTCAAAAAAAAAAAAAAAAAAATTTTTTTTAAAGGACGTTTTCCCTTGCGGTTTTCCTATTTCCGGTGATAAAAAGGGGGAAAAAAGTAAGTGGTTTTTTTTTTTTCCGTAAGGGGAGAGGGAAAATGTGAAATAGATTATAAAAAAAAAGAAAATTTTTTTTCTCCTTTAGGGAGCTTTTTAACTAATTTTGGTGGTTAGTTTGCCGGAAAAGATGATTAGGAAGTGTTTCGGGGGTAAGGAGAAGAAGTAGAGAGCAAAAAAAAAGTAATTTTAAGAAAAAGGTGTAAAGCGCGTTTTTTAGGCATAATGTGTCGGAAAAACGGAGTGTGTGTGGGTAGGTGTATGTGTACGCGTATTCACGGCGGAAAAAAGGTAATTTGTAAAAAATGAAACTTGAGCGCGCTTAGCGGCATTTTAGGGCACTTTAAGTCGGAATTTCGAATAAAAAAGGTAAGTGGTAATTTTTCCGATTACGAGGAGCGGTAGGGTGGAAAAAAGTCAAAAAAAAAAAAAAAAAAAATTTTTTTTAAAGGACGTTTTCCCTTGCGGTTTTCCTATTTCCGGTGATAAAAAGGGGGAAAAAAGTAAGTGGTTTTGTTTTTTTCCGTAAGGGGAGAGGGAAAATGTGAAATAGATTAAAAAAAGAAAATTTTTTTTTTTCTCCTTTAGGGAGCTTTTTAACTAATTTTGGTGGTTAGTTTGCCGGAAAAGATGATTAGGAAGTGTTTCGGGGGTAAGGAGAAGGAGTAGAGAGCAAAAAAAAGTAATTTTAAGAAAAAGGTGTAAAGCGCGTTTTTTAGGCATAATGTGTCGGAAAAACGGAGTGTGTGTGGGTAGGTGTATGTGTACGCGTATTCACGGCGGAAAAAAGGTAATTTGTAAAAAATGAAACTTGAGCGCGCTTAGCGGCATTTTAGGGCACTTTAAGTCGGAATTTCGAATAAAAAAGGTAAGTGGTAATTTTTCCGATTACGAGGAGCGGTAGGGTGGAAAAAAGTCAAAAAAAAAAAAAAAAAAATTTTTTTAAAGGACGTTTTCCCTTGCGGTTTTCCTATTTCCGGTGATAAAAAGGGGGAAAAAAGTAAGTGGTTTTGTTTTTTTCCGTAAGGGGAGAGGGAAAATGTGAAATAGATTATAAAAAAAAGAAAATTTTTTTTCTCCTTTAGGGAGCTTTTTAACTAATTTTGGTGGTTAGTTTGCCGGAAAAGATGATTAGGAAGTGTTTCGGGGGTAAGGAGAAGAAGTAGAGAGCAAAAAAAAGTAATTTTAAGAAAAAGGTGTAAAGCGCGTTTTTTAGGCATAATGTGTCGGAAAAACGGAGTGTGTGTGGGTAGGTGTATGTGTCCGCGTAATCACAGCGGAAAAAAGGTAATTTGTAAAAAATGAAACTTGAGCGCGCTTAGCGGCATTTTAGGGCACTTTAAGTCGGAATTTCGAATAAAAAAGGTAAGTGGTAATTTTTCCGATTACGAGGAGCGGTAGGGTGGAAAAAAGTCAAAAAAAAAAAAAAAAAAAAAATTTTTTTTAAAGGACGTTTTCCCTTGCGGTTTTCCTATTTCCGGTGATAAAAAGGGGGAAAAAAGTAAGTGGTTTTGTTTTTTTCCGTAAGGGGAGAGGGAAAATGTGAAATAGATTATAAAACAAAAGAAAATTTTTTTTCTCCTTTAGGGAGCTTTTTAACTAATTTTGGTGGTTAGTTTGCCGGAAAAGATGATTAGGAAGTGTTTCGGGGGTAAGGAGAAGGAGTAGAGAGCAAAAAAAAAGTAATTTTAAGAAAAAGGGGTAAAGCGCGTTTTTTAGGCATAATGTGTCGGAAAAACGGAGTGTGTGTGGGTAGGTGTATGTGTACGCGTATTCACGGCGGAAAAAAGGTAATTTGTAAAAAATGAAACTTGAGCGCGCTTAGCGGCATTTTAGGGCACTTTAAGTCGGAATTTCGAAAAAAAAAGGAAAGTGGTAATTTTTCCGATTACGAGCAGCGGTAGGGTGGAAAAAAGTCAAAAAAAAAAAAAAAATTTTTTTAAAGGACGTTTTCCCTTGCGGTTTTCCTATTTCCGGTGATAAAAAGGGGGAAAAAAGTAAGTGGTTTTGTTTTTTTCCGTAAGGGGAGAGGGAAAATGTGAAATAGATTATAAAAAAAAGAAAATTTTTTTTCTCCTTTAGGGAGCTTTTTAACTAATTTTGGTGGTTAGTTTGCCGGAAAAGATGATTAGGAAGTGTTTCGGGGGTAAGGAGAAGAAGTAGAGAGCAAAAAAAAAGTAATTTTAAGAAAAAGGTGTAAAGCGCGTTTTTTAGGCATAATGTGTCGGAAAAACGGAGTGTGTGTGGGTAGGTGTATGTGTACGCGTATTCACGGCGGAAAAAAGGTAATTTGTAAAAAATGAAACTTGAGCGCGCTTAGCGGCATTTTAGGGCACTTTAAGTCGGAATTTCGAATAAAAAAGGTAAGTGGTAATTTTTCCGATTACGAGGAGCGGTAGGGTGGAAAAAAGTCAAAAAAAAAAAAAAAAAAATTTTTTTTAAAGGACGTTTTCCCTTGCGGTTTTCCTATTTCCGGTGATAAAAAGGGGGAAAAAAGTAAGTGGTTTTGTTTTTTTCCGTAAGGGGAGAGGGAAAATGTGAAATAGATTATAAAAAAAAAAAATTTTTTTCTCCTTTAGGGAGCTTTTTAACTAATTTTGGTGGTTAGTTTGCCGGAAAAGATGATTAGGAAGTGTTTCGGGGGTAAGGAGAAGAAGTAGAGAGCAAAAAAAGTAATTTTAAGAAAAAGGTGTAAAGCGCGTTTTTTAGGCATAATGTGTCGGAAAAACGGAGTGTGTGTGGGTAGGTGTATGTGTCCGCGTAATCACAGCGGAAAAAAGGTAATTTGTAAAAAATGAAACTTGAGCGCGCTTAGCGGCATTTTAGGGCACTTTAAGTCGGAATTTCGAATAAAAAAGGTAAGTGGTAATTTTTCCGATTACGAGGAGCGGTAGGGTGGAAAAAAGTCAAAAAAAAAAAAAAAAAATTTTTTTTAAAGGATGTTTTCCCTTGCGGTTTTCCTATTTCCGGTGATAAAAAAGGGGGAAAAAAGTAAGTGGTTTTGTTTTTTTCCGTAAGGGGAGAGGGAAAATGTGAAATAGATTATAAAAAAAAAGAAAATTTTTTTCTCCTTTAGGGAGCTTTTTAACTAATTTTGGTGGTTAGTTTGCCGGAAAAGATGATTAGGAAGTGTTTCGGGGGTAAGGAGAAGGAGTAGAGAGCAAAAAAAAGTAATTTTAAGAAAAAGGTGTAAAGCGCGTTTTTTAGGCATAATGTGTCGGAAAAACGGAGTGTGTGTGGGTAGGTGTATGTGTACGCGTATTCACGGCGGAAAAAAGGTAATTTGTAAAAAATGAAACTTGAGCGCGCTTAGCGGCATTTTAGGGCACTTTAAGTCGGAATTTCGAAAAAAAAAGGAAAGTGGTAATTTTTCCGATTACGAGCAGCGGTAGGGTGGAAAAAAGTCAAAAAAAAAAAAAAAAATTTTTTTAAAGGACGTTTTCCCTTGCGGTTTTCCTATTTCCGGTGATAAAAAGGGGAAAAAAGTAAGTGGTTTTGTTTTTTTCCGTAAGGGGAGAGGGAAAATGTGAAATAGATTATAAAAAAAGAGAATTTTTTTCTCCTTTAGGGAGCTTTTTAACTAATTTTGGTGGTTAGTTTGCCGGAAAAGATGATTAGGAAGTGTTTCGGGGGTAAGGAGAAGGAGTAGAGAGCAAAAAAAAGTAATTTTAAGAAAAAGGTGTAAAGCGCGTTTTTTAGGCATAATGTGTCGGAAAAACGGAGTGTGTGTGGGTAGGTGTATGTGTACGCGTATTCACGGCGGAAAAAAGGTAATTTGTAAAAAATGAAACTTGAGCGCGCTTAGCGGCATTTTAGGGCA
>JAWDGP010005902.1:0-13839 GCA_033675545.1 Elysia crispata
ATACGAGGGCAGGCTGATAAATAAGGGCTGTTTTTGAATAATTTTTTTATTTGAAGGACTACAGAAGCAAGTTACACATCAAATGAAAGCTTAGAGTCTCACCTATCTGATGAACTATAAAATAGATCTGTGTGACGTCATTTGCGTTCACAATCAGTGACGTTGCAATATGTGTGCAGCGATCTCGGTCGGTGAGAAAATGGCAGCTTCTAGAAATGACCACCTTATGAAACAACGCTCTGTTATCGAGTTTCTTACTGCAGAAGGATGTTCTGCAGTTGTCATCCACAAGAGAATGAAAGCTGTATACGATGATGCTTGTCTTACTGAAGGTAAAGTTCGAAAGTGGGCGAGATTTTATCGAGGAGAAGACCCTAAAGAAACAACAGTCCGTGATCGCAAAAGGCCGGGTGGCCGGTCTCTGCAACTGACACTATGCACCAACAGAAGGTAGACGAAATGATTGTTGCAAATAGAAGAGTGAAACAAAAAGACATTGCAAATGCGCTTGACATTTCAAAAGAACGAGTTCATCACATTATCACAGTCCACCTTGGTTACAGGAAAGTCTCGGCAAGATGGGTACCGAGACAGCTCACTGTGGAAATGAAGGCACAGAGGAAAACGATCTGTACACAACTGTTGGAAAGATTCACTCATGACGGCGAGCGTTTTCTGCGGAGCATCATCACTGGTGACGAGTCTTGGGTGCATCACTATGACCCAGAGAGCAAGATGCAGTCTATGCAGTACCGACACAAGAACTCTCCAGCCCCGAAGAAGTTCAAAGTCGTCGCATCAGCTCGAAAGGTTTTGCTGACAATATTCTGGGACATGGAAGGTATCGTCCATATTGAGTTTTTGGAGCAAGGCACAACAATAAATTTAGAGAGATATGTGTCAACTCTGCGTGCATTGAAGGGCCGAATCAGACGGGTTCGACAGGACAAAGTCAAAGACGTTGTCATCCAGCACGATAATGCTCGGCCACACACCCGTCGCCAAATCCAGTGCGCTTTACAGCAGTTGGAACTTCCTACCATACCACATCCGCCATACAGTCCTGATTTGGCCCCGTCTGACTTTTTCTTATTTCCTTTGCTGAAGAAACATCTCAAAGGAAATCACTATGAAACTGATGCAGAAGTTGAGGCGGATGTTCGCACTTGGTGCCGATCCCAGATACCAGAATTCTTCGCCGACGGAATGCGAAAACTTGTACAACGCTGGCGCCTCTGTATTGAACGCGATGGTGACTATGTTGAAAAATGATAGTTCATCAGATAGGTGAGACTCTAAGCTTTCATTTGATGTGTAACTTGATTCTGTAGTCCTTCAAATAAAAAAAGTTATTCAAAAACGGCCCTTATTTATCAGCCTGAGAGAGAGAGAGAGAGATGTACGGCTACATATATTGTCATTCGACATGTATCACTGTTAATCAAACAACTTGGGAAGTAAACCCTCAAGAAAACCACGCTTATATTATCCAAACTTAATCTATTGCTAATCTCTTTAACAATTTTCAACATGTTTTCTTACACTGTATAGACACACACCGATCATTCTGCCCTGTAAGTAATAAACTTGCTCTGGACAGGCAGTCTACGAACGTGATTTAAATCCGCTGAAAAACAGCTGCATTACTTCATGAAATTATTCAAGATTCTAAACAGAACAGAAAAATGATTGTGGCTCGATCTTCCACAGTCCCAGTCAGCTCAGGATTGATACGATTTCCATGAAGTCTCAATTGCTTAAGCATGTATTTACACCTGCCTATTGCTTTGACTATTCAAAATAATCTAGTGGCTACCGGTATCACAACAACACTATAAATCAGCTGCGAATATTCAGTAACTGTGACAAGCCTCGCACTGATTCCCAGAATAACAACGTCTGGACCCAGCGATAATATTCAGCCGTTCAATAATAACACAGCACCCAGCTAGCGTCACCCCTTAACCCTGCATGCATGCTGGCCAGAGATCAATGCTACTGACTCACCCTCAACCCCACCCAGAACCCCATCCTGCATGTTGGCCAGATGTCTCGAGAGCGAGAGAGTTGTGTGGGGCATTCTATACACTCTCTGCTCCTTTTACGGCTGTGGTATATTGGGTGGTGCAGTACCAGAAGCTGTGCCTATGACCTGCAGCAAAACATACGGCTCAAGTCGTAGGCTATTCCAAGTGTTATTAAGACTAAAATGTACGGAGACAATGGTTTTTAATTATTAACTCTTCCCACCATGTTCACTGCTGCCAATTATACAACCATGGTGGCGTTGACTGTTCAAATCCAGCTATGGTTAGTAAGATTAAGAATAATTGAAACAACCGAACTGAAGTGCTCCATATTGGGGGGGGGGGGGGGGGGGGGGGGGGGGGGGGGGGGGGGGGGGGGGGGGGGGGGGGGGGGGGGGGGGGGGGGGGGGGGGCGGGGGGGGGGGGGGGCGGGGGGGGGGGGGGGGGGGGGGGGGGGGGGGGGGGGGGGGGGGGGGGGGGGGGGGGGGGGGGGGGGGGGGGGGGGGGGAGGGGGGGGGGGGGGGGGGGGGGGGGGGGGGGGGGGGGGGGGGGGGGGGGGGGGGGGGGGGGGGGGGGGGGGGGGGGGGGGGGGGGGGGGGGGGGGGGGGGGGGGGGGGGGGGGGGGGGGGGGGGGGGGGGGGGGGGGGGGGGGGGGGGGGGGGGGGGGGGGGGGGGGGGGGGGGGGGGGGGGGGGGGGGGGGGGGGGGGGGGGGGGGGGGGGGGGGGGGGGGGGGGGGGGGGGGGGGGGGGGGGGGGGGGGGGGGGGGGGGGGGGGGGGGGGGGGGGGGGGGGGGGGGGGGGGGGGGGGGGGGGGGGGGGGGGGGGGGGGGGGGGGGGGGGGGGGGGGGGGGGGGGGGGGGGGGGGGGGGGGGGGGGGGGGGGGGGGGGGGGGGGGGGGGGGGGGGGGGGGGGGGGGGGGGGGGGGGGGGGGGGGGGGGGGGGGGGGGGGGGGGGGGGGGGGGGGGGGGGGGGGGGGGGGGGGGGGGGGGGGGGGGGGGGGGGGGGGGGGGGGGGGGGGGGGGGGGGGGGGGGGGGGGGGGGGGGGGGGGGGGGGGGGGGGGGGGGGGGGGGGGGGGGGGGGGGGGGGGGGGGGGGGGGGGGGGGGGGGGGGGGGGGGGGGGGGGGGGGGGGGGGGGGGGGGGGGGGGGGGGGGGGGGGGGGGGGGGGGGGGGGGGGGGGGGGGGGGGGGGGGGGGGGGGGGGGGGGGGGGGGGGGGGGGGGGGGGGGGGGGGGGGGGGGGGGGGGGGGGGGGGGGGGGGGGGGGGGGGGGGGGGGGGGGGGGGGGGGGGGGGGGGGGGGGGGGGGGGGGGGGGGGGGGGGGGGGGGGGGGGGGGGGGGGGGGGGGGGGGGGGGGGGGGGGGGGGGGGGGGGGGGGGGGGGGGGGGGGGGGGGGGGGGCGGGGGGGGGGGGGGGGGGGGGGGGGGGGGGGGGGGGGGGGGGGGGGGGGGGGGGGGGGGGGGGGGGGGGGGGGGGGGGGGGGGGGGGGGGGGGGGCCGGGGGGGGGGGGGGGGGGGGGGGGGGGGGGGGGGGGGGGGGGGGGGGGGGGGGGGGGGGGGGGCATTGCACATATCACGTGTTGTATATAAACCACTGTCATTTGTAACCAGTGCACATATCACGTGTTGTATATAAACAACTGTCATTTGTAACCAGTGCACATATCACGTGTTGTATATAAACCACTGTCAGAGGCTGTAACCAGTGCACATATCACGTGTTGTAACCAGTGCACATATCACGTGTTGCATATAAACCACTGTCAGAGGCTGTAACCAGTGCACATATCACGTGTTGTATATAAACCACTGTCATTTGTAACCAGTGCACATATCACGTGTTGTATATAAACAACTGTCATTTGTAACCAGTGCACATATCACGTGTTGTATATAAACCACTGTCAGAGGCTGTAACCAGTGTACTCTTATTATCATGCATTGTATTTCTAAACAAACCTCGGTAAGTGGTTGCAAATCACTGCTGGATGCAACATTAAGGAGAAAGTAACCGCATTAAGGTAGAATTCGCTATATATATATAATATTCTCCTCTCAGATCTAATCTCACGGTGTTCAGCTTGCCATGGGAATCTGCCTGACTTCCCGTCTACGAAAAAAGAAATAATTCACAAAAGCAAACAAAACAAGTTTCAACTAATCTCTGAATCACACACACAAAAGTACAAATCTCCACAGCTTAACGTTAACTGCTCGAGTGAAGAGATTTGCATGAATAACAATAACCCCGCTTCGACACGACATACACATATGAAGAACGGTGACCTACGTATAACATTCCTTCCTCTAAAACCAGACTGGCAGACAGACTGCTTGCGCGTGTTGTGCTAGACCGACAAGCACACACCGTTCTCATCGGCTACTATGGATTGGAAGCAGAAATATAATTGACATCCTGAGCCTAGATTAGTTTTATCGCTGTCTTGACTTCCCTGATCTGATTCAGCGGTACAGATCGAAGTGGCGGACCAAAGCAACTCAGTCCCCCGTGACCGGTTGGTTCTGATCCTCCCAGTCTCCAGTTACTGGAGGTTGAGAATTTAAGATTAACTGTTCTGTTCGGATCGGTTCCTCCTGTTACTGGAGGTTGAGCCTTTAACTGTTCTGTTCGGATCGGTTCCTCCTGATACTGGAGGTTGAGCCTTTAACTGTTCTGATCGGATCGGTTCCTCCTGTTACTGGAGGTTGAGCCTTTAACTGTTCTGTTCAGATCGGTTCCTCCTGATACTGGAGGTTCAGCCTTTAACTGTTCTGTTCGGATCGGTTCCTCCTGATACTGGAGGTTCAGCCTTTAACTGTTCTGTTCGGATCGGTTCCTCCTGATACTGGAGGTTCAGCCTTTAACTGTTCTGATCGGATCGGTTCCTCCTGATACTGGAGGTTCAGCCTTTAACTGTTCTGATCGGATCGGTTCCTCCTGATACTGGAGGTTCAGCCTTTAACTGTTCTGTTCGGATCGGTTCCTCCTGATACTGGAGGTTCAGCCTTTAACTGTTCTGATCGGATCGGTTCCTCCTGATACTGGAGGTTGAGCCTTTAACTGTTCTGATCGGATCGGTTCCTCCTGATACTGGAGGTTCAGCCTTTAACTGTTCTGTCAGCCTTTAACTGTTCTGTTCGGATCGGTTCCTCCTGATACTGGAGGTTCAGCCTTTAACTGTTCTGATCGGATCGGTTCCTCCTGATACTGGAGGTTGAGCCTTTAACTGTCCTTTTCGGATCGGTCCCTCCTGTTACTGGAGGTTCAGCCTTTAACTGTCCTGTTCGGATCGGTTCCTCCTGATATTGGAGGTTCAGCCTTTAACTGTCCTGTTCGGATCGGTTCCTCCTGATACTGGAGGTTCAGCCTTTAACTGTCCTGTTCGGATCGGTTCCTCCTGATACTGGAGGTTGAGCCTTTGACTGTCCTGTTCGGATCGGTTCCTCCTGTTACTGGAGGTTGAGTCTTTAACTGTCCTGTTCGGATCGGTTCCTCCTGATACTGGAGGTTGAGCCTTTAACTGTCCTGTTCGGATCGGTTCCTCCTGTTACTGGAGGTTGAGCCTTTAACTGTCCTGTTCGGATCGGTTCCTCCTGATACTGGAGGTTGAGCCTTTAACTGTCCTGTTCGGATCGGTTCCTCGTGTTACTGGAGGTTGAGCCTTTAACTGTCCTGTTCGGATCGGTTCCTCCTGATACTGGAGGTTGAGCCTTTAACTGTTCTGATCGGATCAGTTCCTCCTGATACTGGAGGTTCAGCCTTTAACTGTCCTGTTCGGATCGGTTCCTCCTGATACTGGAGGTTGAGCTTTTAACTGTCCTGTTCGGATCGGTTCCTCCTGTTACTGGAGGTTGAGTCTTTAACTGTCCTGTTCGGATCGGTTCCTCCTGATATTGGAGGTTCAGCCTTTAACTGTCCTGTTCGGATCGGTTCCTCCTGTTACTGGAGGTTGAGCCTTTAACTGTTCTGATCGGATCGGTTCCTCCTGATACTGGAGGTTCAGCCTTTAACTGTCCTGTTCGGATCGGTTCCTCCTGATACTGGAGGTTGAGCCTTTAACTGTCCTTTTCGGATCGGTCCCTCCTGTTACTGGAGGTTGAGCCTTTAACTGTCCTGTTCGGATCGGTTCCTCCTGATATTGGAGGTTCAGCCTTTAACTGTCCTGTTCGGATCGGTTCCTCCTGATACTGGAGGTTGAGCCTTTAACTGTCCTGTTCGGATCGGTTCCTCCTGTTACTGGAGGTTGAGTCTTTAACTGTCCTGTTCGGATCGGTTCCTCCTGATACTGGAGCTTGAGCCTTTAACTGTCCTGTTCGGATCGGTTCCTCCTGATACTGGAGGTTCAGCCTTTAACTGTTCTGATCGGATCGGTTCCTCCTGATACTGGAGGTTGAGCCTTTAACTGTCCTTTTCGGATCGGTCCCTCCTGTTACTGGAGGTTGAGCCTTTAACTGTCCTGTTCGGATCGGTTCCTCCTGATATTGGAGGTTCAGCCTTTAACTGTCCTGTTCGGATCGGTTCCTCCTGATACTGGAGGTTCAGCCTTTAACTGTCCTGTTCGGATCGGTTCCTCCTGATACTGGAGGTTCAGCCTTTAACTGTCCTGTTCGGATCGGTTCCTCCTGATACTGGAGGTTGAGCCTTTAACTGTCCTGTTCGGATCGGTTCCTCCTGTTACTGGAGGTTGAGTCTTTAACTGTCCTGTTCGGATCGGTTCCTCCTGATACTGGAGGTTGAGCCTTTAACTGTCCTGTTCGGATCGGTTCCTCGTGTTACTGGAGGTTGAGCCTTTAACTGTCCTGTTCGGATCGGTTCCTCCTGATACTGGAGGTTGAGCCTTTAACTGTTCTGATCGGATCGGTTCCTCCTGATACTGGAGGTTCAGCCTTTAACTGTCCTGTTCGGATCGGTTCCTCCTGATACTGGAGGTTGAGCCTTTAACTGTCCTGTTCGGATCGGTTCCTCCTGTTACTGGAGGTTGAGTCTTTAACTGTTCTGTTCGGATCGGTTCCTCCTGTTACTGGAGGTTGAGTCTGTAACTGTCCTGTTCGGATCGGTTCCTCCTGATACTGGAGGTTGAGCCTTTAACTGTCCTGTTCGGATCGGTTCCTCCTGTTACTGGAGGTTGAGTCTTTAACTGTCCTGTTCGGATCGGTTCCTCCTGATACTGGAGGTTGAGCCTTTAACTGTCCTGTTCGGATCGGTTCCTCCTGTTGCTGGAGGTTGAGTCTTTAACTGTCCTGTTCGGATCGGTTCCTCCTGATATTGGAGGTTCACCGTTGACTGCCTCGTTCAACTGGTTCGTTGGGCGGCCGCATGTGCACTCTGCCGAGGTATCAACGCAACCAAGTGCGCGCGTGTGTGTGTGTGTGTGGGGGGGGGGGGCGTTCACTGAACAGTTTCAGTGTTTGCATGTATAATAGGGGGGATTGAGAAGAAAGAGGGGGAGGGGGGTTTGATTGAGTATGCATATTCGATATAGCTCATCCAAGTCAAATTGCTTTAAGACATTTTCTCGGTTTCAAACTAGTCCCCCAAAGTGAAAAGCTTAGGCCGCTAACTAATTCCCAAGGCATGTGAAGTGTAAACATGTTTTTCTGTGTTCCAACAGCCCGCAATCTGTGGTTTCCTGTAACACATTGAGCATGACTGAAAAACTAATTTTACTTCTTCTATAATCAACCACAGGGGAGATAGCTGTGGATCAGCTTTCCTTTCAGTCCTGACACTGTGATAGCGAAATGACACAAGACACCGTCTGTGACGTCATTCTACAAGAGTGCACTGGATTTTTAGTGTGTGTCATGTTCTCAAAATGGCGGCAAACTTTTATGCAGGTACATGAAAACAATTAATAAGCTCCCGAATCATTAGGCCTGACATACTTGCATCTCTACTTGCATGTCAACAAATTTTTACTACTGAGTCCTGGTTAGCTAGATACCGTATACAAACAATTTTGTTGTTCTAATTAATAAATTTCATGTGGGTCGTTTGATATTGATCATGAATTACACATTTTGTAATGACCAGGTCCTACCTCTGCACTAAAACCCCTTGATCAGCCGGCTGGATATAAACATGAAAATCGATTATATATATATGAGAGAGAGAGAGAGAAAGAGAGAGAGAGAGAGAGAGAGAGAGAGAGAGAGAGAGAGAGAGAGAGAGAGAGAGAGAGAGAGAGAGAGAGTTAAGTTTTAAAAAAAAAGATTCTCTTGGATTATATTAATTAATTGCATCATGGTAATCAAAACATCCATACTGCTCATTCTCTTTCTACCTGTTGATAACATCATAATATCATAACATCATAACATCATAATATCATAACATCATAATATCATAATATCATAACATCATAATATCATAACATCATAATATCATAATATCATCACCTGCACATTCTTCAGTCGTCGAGTCAATTTGAACGTCTTGTCTCCGCCTCCTCCTCGTTCTTCATCTTCTTTTCCTTCGGTTCGTAGTCTCTCATTCCACATCAGACGACGCGCATTACTGTGTGTGACATTCTCTAAAGATTAAACTCTAACAACGCATTACTGTGTGTGACATTCTCTAAAGATTAGACTCTAACAACGCATTACTGTGTGTGACATTCTCTAAAGATTAAACTCTAACAACGCATTACTGTGTGTGACATTCTCTAAAGATTAAACTCTAACAACGCATTACTGTGTGTGACATTCTCCAAAGATTAAACTCTAACAACGCATTACTGTGTGTGACATTCTCTAAAGATTAAACTCTAACAACGCATTACTGTGTGTGACATTCTCTAAAGATTAAACTCTAACAACGCATTACTGTGTGTGACATTCTCCAAAGATTAAACTCTAACAACGCATTACTGTGTGTGACATTCTCCAAAGATTAAACTCTAACAACGCATTACTGTGTGTGACATTCTCCAAAGATTAGACTCTAACAACGCATTACTGTGTGTGACATTCTCCAAGGATTAGACTCTAGCAACGCATTACTGTGTGTGACATTCTCCAAAGATTAGACTCTAGCAACGCATTACTGTGTGTGACATTATCTAAAGATTAGACTCTAGCAACGCATTACTGTGTGTGACATTCTCCAAAGATTAGACTCTAGCAACGCATTGCTGTGTGTGACATTCTCCAAAGATTAGACTCTAGCAACGCATTACTGTGTGTGACATTATCTAAAGATTAGACTCTAGCAACGCATTACTGTGTGTGACATTCTCCAAAGATTAGACTCTAGCAACGCATTACTGTGTGTGACATTATCTAAAGATTAGACTCTAGCAACGCATTACTGTGTGACATTATCTAAAGATTAGACTCTAGCAACACATTACTGTGTGACATTATCTAAAGATTAGACTCTAGCAACACATTACTGTGTGACATTATCTAAAGATTAGACTCTAGCAACGCATTACTGTGTGTGACATTATCTAAAGATTAGACTCTAGCAACGCATTACTGTGTGTGACATTATCTAAAGATTAGACTCTAGCAACGCATTACTGTGTGTGACATTATCTAAAGATTAGACTCTAGCAACGCATTACTGTGTGTGACATTATCTAAAGATTAGACTCTAGCAACGCATTACTGTGTGTGACATTATCTAAGGTGGAACTGTAACGCATTACTGTGTGTGAGATTATCCCTGAATTAGACTCTAGCAACGCACATTACTGTGTGTGATACATTGCCTATTGTGACATCTAAAGATTAGACTCTAGCAACGCATTACTGTGTGTGACATTATCTAAAGATTAGACTCTAGCAACACATTACTGTGTGTGACATTATCTAAAGATTAGACTCTAGCAACGCATTACTGTGTGTGACATTATCTAAAGATTAGACTCTAGCAACGCATTACTGTGTGTGACTATAAGATTAGACTCTAGCAACGCATTACTGTGTGTGACATTCTCCAAAGATTAGACTCTAGCAACGCATTACTGTGTGACATTATCTAAAGATTAGACTCTAGCATTACTGTGTGTGACATTCTCCAAAGATTAGACTCTAGCAACACGGCCTGTGTGTGACATTCTTAAAAGATTAGACTCTAGCAACGCACAGCTGTCACTGATGATGACATCTACTAAAGATTAGACTCTAGCAACACATTACTGTGTGACATTATCTAAAGATTAGACTCTAGCAACACATTACTGTGTGTGACATTATCTAAAGATTAGACTCTAAGCAACGCATTATAGTAATGACATTATCTAAAGATTAGACTCTAGCAACGCATTACTGTGTGACATTATCTAAAGATTAGACTCTAGCAACACATTACTGTGTGACATTATGTAGATTAGACTCTAGCAACACATTACTGTGTGACGTATCTAAGATTACACTCTAGCAACACATTACTGTGTGACATTATCTAAAAAAGATTAGACTCTAGCAACACATTACTCTGTGACATTAGCTAAAAGATTAGACTGAAGCAACGCATTACTGTGTATGGCGACATTCATCTAAGGAATTAGACTCCTATCAACAACATTACTGTGACATTATCTAAAGATTAGACTCTAGCAACGCATTACTGTATGTGACATTATCTAAAGATTAGACTCTAGCAACACATTACTGTGTGTGACATTCTCCAAAGATGAAACTCGAACAACGCGTGTGTGACATTCTCCAAAGATGAAACTCTAACAACGCGTGTGTGACATTATCCAAAGATTAGACTCTAACAACGCATTACTGTGTGTGACATTATCTAAAGATTAGACTCTAGCAACGCATTACTGTGTGTGACATTATCTAAAGATTAGACTCTAGCAACGCATTACTGTGTGACATTCTCCAAAGATGAAACTCGAACAACGCGTGTGTGACATTCTCCAAAGATGAAATTCTAACAACGCGTGTGTGACATTATCCAAAGATTAGACTCAACAACGTACTGTGTGTGACATTATCTAAGATTAGACTCTAACAGCTTGCAGTACTGTGTGACATTATCTAAAAGATTGAATGTAACGCATTACTGTGTGTGACATTATCTAAAGATTAGACTCTCAGCAACGCATTACTGTGTGTGACATTACGCCCTAAAGATTAAGACTCCCTAACGCTTTTATTACGCGTGTGTGACATTATCTAAAGATTAGACTCTAGCAACGCATTACTGTGTGTGACATTATCTAAAGATTAGACTCTAGCAACGCATTACTGTGTGTGACATTATCTAAAGATTAGACTCTAGCAACGCATTACTGTGTGTGACATTATCCAAAGATTAAACGGCTCTAGCAACGCATTACTGTGTGTGACATTATCCAAAAGATTAGACTCTAGCAACGCATTACTGTGTGTGACATTCTCCAAAGATTAAACTCTAGCAACGCGTTACTGTGTTACGTATCTAAGGTGGAGCTCTAAACTTAACAACGCATTACTGTGTGTGACATTATCCAAAAAGATTTAGACTCACAAGCAACGCATTACTGTGATGACATTATCCAAAGATTGGTGCAAGACTCTAACAACGCATTACTATGTGACATTATCTAAAAGATTGGAACTCTAAGCAACGCATGCAAATTATCCTAAGATTAAACCCTATGGTTTGTCTTTGTGTGACATTATCCAAAGATTAGCTGCGCTTTATTTCAATGTGTGACATTATCTAAAGATTAGACTCTAGCAACACATTACTGTGTGACATTATCTAAAGATTAGACTCTAGCAACACACATTACTGTATGACATTATCTAAAGGTAGACTCCTTAGCATTACCCAATGTGGCATTATCTAAAAGGATACACTCTGTAACTTTTTGTGCTGTGTGACATTATCCTAAAGATTAGACTCTACGTAAACACATTACTGTGTACCACATTATCTAAAGATATTAGACTGCAGCAACGCATTACTTTCAAAAGACATTATCTAAAGATTGGACTGGGAAGAATGCATAGTACTGCAAGTGACATTATCTAAAGATTAGACTCTAGCAACAGACATTACTGTGTGTGACATTATCTAAAGATTAGAATTCTCTAGCAAGGCAACACATTACTGTGTGTGACATTATTCAAAGAGCTAGACTCTAGCAACGCATTACTGTGACATTATCTAAAGATTAGACTCTAGCAACGCATTACTGTGTGGCACATTATCTAAAGATTGAGACTCTACAACGCATTACTGTGTGTGACATTATCTAAAGAACCATAGACTTCTAGCAACGCATTACTGTGTGTGACATTATCTAAAGATTAGACTTGTGCACAACATTACTGTGTGTGTGACATTATCTAAAGATTAGACTGTAGCAACGCATTACTGTGTGTGACATTATCTAAAGATTAGACTCTAGCAACGCATTACTGTATGTGACATTATCTAAAGATTAATTTCAGCTTTAACGCATTGTGTGTATACATTCTCCAAAAGATGTTCCTCTAACAACGCGTGTGTGACGTATCCAAGATTAGATAATTTAACGCATTACTGTGTGTGACATTATCCGAAGATTAAACCCTAACAACGCGTGTGTGACATTATCTAAAGATTAGACTCTAGCAACGCATTACTGTGTGTGACATTATCTAAAGATTAGACTCTAGCAACGCATTACTGTGTGTGACATTATCTAAAGATTAGACTCTAGCAACGCATTACTGAAAGACATTATCTAAAGATTAGACTCTAGCAACGCATTACTTGTGTGTGACATTATCTAAAAGATTAAGACTCTAGCAACGCATTACTAAAATGCGATTATCTAAAGATTAGACTCTAGCAACGCATTACTGTGTGTGACATTATCTAAAGATTAGACTCTAGCAACGCATTACTGTGTGTGACATTATCTAAAGATTAGACTCTAGCAACGCGTGTGTGACATTATCTAAAGATTAGACTCTAGCAACGCATTACTAAAGATGTGTGACGTATAAAAGATTAGACTCACAGCAACGCGTGTGTGACATTATCTAAAGATTAGACTCTAGCAACGCGTGTGTGACATTATCTAAAGATTAGACTCTAGCAACGCGTGTGTGACATTATCTAAAGATTAGACTCTAGCAACGCGTGTGTGACATTATCTAAAGATTAGACTCTAGCAACGCGTGTGTGACATTATCTAAAGATTAGACTCTAACAACGCGTGTGTGACATTATCCAAAGATTAAACTCTAACAACGCGTGTGTGACATTATCCAAAGATTAAACTCTAACAACGCGTGTGTGACATTATCCAAAAAGATTAGAATTCTAACAACGCGTGTGTGACATTATCAAAAGATTAAACTCTAGAACAACGCTTGTGTGACATTATCCAAAGATTTGGGCTGCGTATGTGACATTTATCCAAAGATTAAACTCTAGCACAACGCGTTGATACATTATCCTGTAAAGATTCTGAACTTGCTAAGAACGCGTGTGTGACATTATCCGAAGATTAAACCCTAACAACGCGTGTGTGACATTATCTAAAGATTAGACTCTAGCAACGCGGTGACTGTGTGACATTATCCAAGAGATTAGACTGCTAACAACGCATTAATGGTGTGAAGACATTATCCAAAGATTAGACTCTAGCAACGCATGTACTGTACATTATCCAAAGATAATCTAGCAATCGCATTACTGGCATTATCTAAAGATTGGACTTAGCAACCATTATCAGGTGACATTATCTAAAGATTAGACTCTAGCAACGCGTGACATTATCTAAAGATGGATCAGGCAACGCGCGTGTGCAGAATATCTAAAGATTAGACTTAGCAAACGCGTGTGACATTATCTAAAGATTAGACTTAGCAAC
>JAWDGP010005904.1:0-19062 GCA_033675545.1 Elysia crispata
ATCAAACAGCACTCTGTTATCGAGTTATTGGCAGCTGAGGGATGTTCTGCTGCAAACATTCATGCGTAAGAATGAAGACAGTTTATGGTGGAAATGTGCATTTCAGACTGTGCAGTTCGCAAAATGGGTGAGAATTTTTTAAAGAGAGACAATTTCTGCGTGATCGAAAGCGCGTTCGGGTAGGCCCCTTTCCGCATCGGACACGGCTCATCGAGAGAAAGTTGACTGCATGATTAGAGCTAATCGAAGGGTCAAACAAAAGGAAATTTCGCAGATGGCGTAGACATTTCTGAAAGAACGTTTAGGTGCGCACCATATCGTCACAACTGTGACTGGGTTACCGTGAAGTCTCCTGCCCGTTGGGTCCCAAGACAGCTCACTGTAGAGATGAAAGCGCAGAGAAAGGACATGTGTACTCAATCTCTTAGAGCGTTACAATGCACAAGGAGAAGCATTTCTGCAACGCATTGCAGTGACTTCCCGGAGACGAATCCTGGGTCCAAATTACTACTGTGATCCAGAATGTAAAGCCCAATCGATGGAGTATAGGCACAAAACTTCTCCAAGTCCAAGGAAGTTTAAGGTTGTTGCCTCTTCCGCAAGAAAGGTCATTGTTCACCGTTTTCTCGGGACATGGAGGAGTGGTCCACATGGAATTTCTGGAGCAAGGGCAAACTGTGAACTCTGAGCGATATATTTCAACACTCCGAGCTCTCAAACTCCGACTCAGATGTATTCGGCGTAGATAAGGACTCAATCCTGCAACACGACAATGCGCGCCCGCACACCAGTCGCCAAACTCAGGACGCCTTAAGGCAGCTGGAACTTACGACCCTACCTCACCCTGCATACAGCCCCGATCTTGCCTCCTCTGACTATTATTTGTTTCCTCAACTTCAAGAAGTACCTGAAGGGCCATCACTAATGACAATGATGAGGAAGTTATCGAAGATGTTCGCAGATGGTGCCGTGGACAGCCGTCTGAATTCTTCGCTGACGGCGTGAGCCAACTAGTGAAACGTTGGAGGCGGTGTGTTGATCGCGACGGTGACTACATCGAAAAATAGAGTGCTAAGTATGTAGCTGAGATATTAAGCTTTCGTTTTGACGTATTGTTTATGTATATGCTGTGAAAAATTAAAAAGTTATGATTAAACGGAACTTAATTATCAGCCTGCCCTCGTATATATATATATATATATATATATATATATATATATATGTGTTGAACTGTCAGCCTGAACTTCTGCCAGTGTATGTAGGTTGTAGTGTCAGCCTGAGTTTCTACCAGTGTATGTAGGTTGGTGAGTGAGTGTATGTAGGTTGTACTGTCAGCCTGAGTTTTTACCAGTGTATGTAAGTTGGACTGTTAGTCTAAGCTTCTACCAGTGTCTGTAGGTTGGAACGATGTATGTAGGTTGTACTGTGATTCTGAACTTCTACCAGTATCTGTAGGTGGATTGTTAGCCTGAGTTTCCACCATTATATGTAGATTGTAGTGTCAGCCTGAGGTTCCACTAGTGTTTATAGGTTGGACTGCCAGCCTAAGCTTCTTCCAGTGCCTGTAGGTTGGAGCAGTGTATATAGGTTGTACTGTCAGCCTGAACTTCTGCCAGTATAATTATGTAGGTTGTACTGTCAGCCTGAACTTCTACCTGTATAATTATGTAGGTTGTACTGTCAGCCTAAGCTTCTACCAGTGTTTGTAGGTTGGACTGTCTTAGAAGGTATTTTTGTGAGCCATGCGTTTTGTCTAATATTTAATGTTGACTGGCGTGTTTTTGTCAGTTTGTTAAGTTTTCCCATTTGTCTCTCTTGAGCTAGTTTTGAACTCCATTATTTTTTTTCACGCACTTTAAATAAAATTTAATTGTAATTTTTGTTCCCAACTTTATTTGCTTTTACCGTTCAAAAATTTGTGCGGATGCAGAATGCAAAACATGATTTTATGTATTTGAATGATATACTGACCTTTCGGTTAGGGAAAGAATACTGCAGCCAACCTCTTTTTTACAGTTGCAAAACCCTCTCACTCTTATTTTTATGAGGAAATGGAGAATCGACTAAGATTTTTTATCTTATTTCAGTTATGATGCTGCATCCTATCAAAGAGTGGGCGTTATGTTTAAAAATTCACTCTGAAAAGTTTAGGTCCCTGAGATTTCTCGAAGTATCTTTCTCGGAGACAGTGACGGATAGAACCGAAAACTGATTACTCAGCCGAAGCTTGTACCGACTGAGTTATTAGTGGGCTCTATATTGAAAAATAATCCAACACTTATGTAAAAAATCAAAAGGCACATACCTGGATGGCAATCTTGCGGACACCCTTGTCAAAAACCTTTGGATTCTTTTCATATATGGCAAGAAAAATTTTAATCTAAAGTCATCCACGGACACCTCTTATAATTAAACACTAAAGAAGAAACCTGACGTTGATCTGGATAAGCCTATAAAAATGATACCCTGTCTGTAGTTAAAAGAAGTGCATGATTCTGCTTCGTTTTTCTGATTAGAATTTGCGACTACAAAACAAATCGAACCGACTTTTTGATTATGAGTTCATTCTTCCCGATAGGGTCTCAGCTTTGGAATAATCAAATCGAATAAATGATCGGTGGTCCTAGGAGTAAAAAGTTGCGAGGGGTGGCACTGCTCTCACTTTTGGCGGGCCTAAAGGAAGACTGCTGCGCGCGGCAACAGACAATTTTGGCGGGCCTAAAGGAAGACTGCTGCGCGCGGCAACAGACAATTTTGGCGGGCCTAAAGGAAGACTGCTGCGCGCGGCAACAGACAATTTTGGCGGGCC
The DNA here is from genome assembly GCA_033675545.1 of Elysia crispata. Lineage (NCBI taxonomy): Eukaryota > Metazoa > Mollusca > Gastropoda > Plakobranchidae > Elysia > Elysia crispata. The sequence goes on from JAWDGP010005904.1 coordinate 2,810, forward strand.
TAAAGGAAGACTGCTGCGCGCGGCAACAGACAATTTTACCGGAACAAAATGTTAATGCCGCCATATATTAAGACAAAAAAAAAGAAAATTTTAGAAGCGCTTCTACTAATAGGAGACTAAGGAAAGAAAAACTAATAGATACGGAATAGAAAAAGGATTTTGTTAGCCTAATGTATAGAACTAGGATAGTTAAACTCGCAGAAAACATACCGACTATGGCACAGTTTGTTTAGATACACAGATATACGTTTTACAGTTAAACACACAGAAAACATTACCGACTATGGCACAGTTTGTTTAGATACCCAGATATACCTTTGATAGTTAAACCTCGGAGAAAACATACCGACTATGGCACAGTTTGTTTAGATACCCAGATATACCTTTGATAGTTAAACTCGCAGAAAACATACCGACTATGGCACAGTTTGTTTAAATACCCAGATATACCTTTAACAGTTAAACACGCAGAAAACATACCGAATATGGCACAGTTTGTTTAAATACACAGATATACCTTTAACAGTTAAACACGCAGAAAACATATCGGCTATGGCACAGTTTGTTTAAATACACAGATATACGTTTAACAGTTAAAAACGCGAAAATATACCGACTATGGCACAGTTCATTTGGACACACAGATACACCTTTGACAGTTGGACACGTAGAAAACATTTTGACTTTTTACAGTTGGACACGCAAAAAAAAAATAATTGTATAATTATATATATATATATATATATATATATATGTATAAGATGTTTAAATATTTTAATCAATCCTGAAACGACCTGCAGAGCGAGGTGATCTTCAGGCCACCAGACTGGGTCTATTGAGCAGTCGGATGAGCATAGATCGGAAATCGCTACCGGGAACTGAACAATTTTATATTGGGCACTGTAGCTTCTAAGTAGCGTGGGTGTATATTCTGTATGAATTCTGGTGAATAAAACTGTAAATTTCTAATGCTTAATAAAACGTTTAGATGTTGAATTGATGAGTTTTGTTATTTCTTTTTTGTCCCGTAATTATAAAGTTGTGTGCCTACTACTACTACTACTACTACTACTACTACTACTACTACTACTACTACTACTACTACTACTACTACTACTACTACTACTACTACTACTACTACTACTACTACTACTACTACTACTACTACTACTACTACTACTACTACTACTACTACTACTACTACTACTACTACTACTACTACTACTACTACTACTAATACTACTACTACTACTACTACTACTACTACTACTACTACTACTACTACTACTACTACTACTACTACTACTACTACTACTACTACTACTACTACTACTACTACTACTACTACTACTGCTACTACTACTACTACTTAATATAATAATAATGACCACTGATGTCCATTCTTTCTTTATCTTGTTTTAAAAGTTTATTTCCAAGCACTCAACAAGGGGCTTTGAGTGCTCTTCCTTTATTAGCCGGTTTTTCAGCATTTAAATTGTTCATACTTTCGATATTTTTTGCTCATTATTTAAACAAATGGTTTCGAAATATGCCATTTGCTTTTATTCGTGTTTCCTTTGGGTAGAAATATTTACACCTGCTCTTCGATTTTCTTTCATTCTTCAGTGCTATCTTTTATTATCGAGGTCCCGCTCATAAAAAGCGCGCGGACTATCAAACACTCTTGTGTGTTTTCTTAAGGTTTCATTTCATTCAATTCGTTTATTTACGATGTGAGTCTTTAGGGAGCTCTTAGTTTGATAGTTTGATCTTAACAAAACTGTATGAGTAGCTATCTATAGTAAATGAGTTTCATTTTCCCTGGGACTTTTGCTTAATTTTGTTTTTCCCAATTTTTCCGAGTTTTTTTTTATTCCGCTTTCTCTATTTTTTTTCTATTACTCTCAAGACTTCGCCCGAGTTAATGTCAGTGTTTCACCATGCAATTATCTTGATATATGGTGATACCTTGAAAGCATCGTTGAAAGAGTAACGGGTTATGTTGAAAATATTTAGAGATGCGGCACACAATAGATCTATTACTCTAGATCGGCGCATCTTATTTATAACAGAAAACGAGCCGATGAATGAGAGAGGAAGAGGGCCGTTGGCATGTGTATGTGTATGTTCACAGGAACGATAGGGATACCCATATACCAGTCCCCAGACAGAAACATACTGCGACAATGAGCAGTCCACCTCCTAAAGACCTTGTCTTCTCTTGGGATTTCGACTGGTATGAGATCCGACCAAGTTAGGAGAATGTCTTCAGGGAGCGCGAACTCAATGATGAACGAGCCAAATAATACTTGTGTTTGGTATTAATTTTTGAAGCTAGTACTATTTTATTCAGCATGCTATAAGCTGCACATTATACATGTGATAACTCTGATGTGATCTCCAAGCTGGAAGGGAAATTTAGTGTTAATCATGTCGCTGGAAAAGCATACCCCAGATTACAGCATGTCAGTCTGCAGATCAGAGGAAACATTGAAGAATGGGCGGAACGAGGGTGTGGGCTAGCTATGTACAATCTTGAGACATCACCAAGTGTCAGCAACAGTCCGAGGGATATATCGGCCATGATCAGGAAGATCTGTACTGGGTTTTTAGACAAAGAAGCAGGCCTCCATGCGGCTAACTATGTCAAAGCAACACACCTTAGCTGTGATGCCACATGTAGTTTAATTTCAACGTTCTGCACGATGCAGGCAATAGGCTTCCTTAAAATTCTATTGTCCGATTTTGTCACCGACTGGAGCCTGATTGGTAGACCGAGATGGTACTTGCCGCCAGTTTCAGTCTCTTTTCATAGACTACAGAGAAGGATCTACCTAAGCCCTTCCACAAATGAGAGGAATGACTACATTGAACAGCCATCATGAAGTAAGCTCCAAGAGCGGCCTAGACACTTACCGTTCGAGGCACACAGACGACATGCTTAGTCAGCAGTCCTGTAGGCAGGAAGACGGCGATGAGAAAAGTTTTGTTAGGTGGGACCTACAAAACAGCATGGACGCTTCGAAGCAAAGCTGACAGGCATCGGCTGCAGGCTCACAGCAGTGGATGACAAAGTGAAATCTATTTCTTCAAAAATGTGCCACCATGAAGAGCCCACCGCTCAGAAGATCCATAGATCACGTCAACCGAAATGTTATACGATGGCTACGGTCGCCCGCAAATGTAAAGGCGGGAGAGCACTCGGGTGGAAATATGTGAAATGCAGAATGGCGCGGGAAAAAATAAATCCCAACGACGCTATTAGTGCAAAGCCAATAAAGGAAATCGACTAATATTCTGTAATTTTCCTATCTGTTTTTAGATCCTTCTACGCGTTTATTAGAAAGCTGAGACGGGAATTACCAGCGCAGTCATTTACATGATCATGAATGTAAAAAAAAGTAATCTGTAAACAAACTTAGATAGCTATTTTAATTAACCAGACAGCCTGAATCTTTAACAAAATGTCCAACCAATGGTTTGGATCCACCATTGACAAAACACGCAACTAATGATTTGGACCCTCCACTCCTCACAGACTGAATCATGAAACAACTTGATGTGGATAGAAGATTTGCTCAAACAGGCAATCGGCCAATATTCTCGTCGAAAGAATTAAATGATAAACCTTCTCACAAATATCATGATAGGGGAAAGTCACCGATAACTCCGAATTTCATACTTACAGCTGCAGGAGATATTCCTGCACTGGAGGTTTTGATTTCAAGCAAGTACCAATCACTTTTGAAGCACAAATGTACGTCGGAGAGTCCTTGAAGGATCAAATTTATTGCAGTGTGATCTTCATTAAAAAAATGCTACATTTCGTTCTTCTGCATCTATGAATCAAGCTGCTTTTCTAACGACAGCCTGTTCTTGGGCACCTTTCCATTGCACTCCAAGCTATCAGAATAAAGGTTTGTTATGAGAATCAATAATAGATCAACTAAATTCGACTCGAGCCTTGAAATCTTCCATAACGTACTCATGGTAAGCCTAGAGACAATGTCATTTTCATACTATGCACTTTCATTTGTAGTTACTGATGTTGTCCTCCAGACGCCCACCTTTATCTCCCATGAACACCAAACTCGAGCATTAAGACAGTTTCGTTTGTCATAGAGTCAGATAGCTGAATAAACTCAAAGGTATTTACGAAACCAAGTAGGCTACCATGGTGCACAAATAATAACGCCGATTTTAGAAAGTCCATCTACATATCCTTCTCATTGAAGGTGTGTCGCCCTTTTAAAGTGTGAAGGAGAGGGCAGAGTGGAAAGTTCAAAATGGCTTCACCCTTGACCTTTCACGAACGGACTTTAACATGGCAAGTCATCGCCGTAACGGAAAGTCAGCCGCCCCTGCATGATCCTGGGAATGTGGCGATCGGCTTCGATCATCCAGAGGTTGAATTGCCCGTAAGACCATCGCAGCGTTCTTCTTTTTCTTCTTCTTCTTCTTCTTCTTCTTCTTCGTCTCCTCCTTCATCATTTTCTTCTTCTTCTTCTCCTCCTTAATCTTGTTCTTGTTGTTCTTTTTCTCGTCCTTATTCTTGTTGTTGTTTTTTTTTTTATTATTATTATTATTGTTATTATTATTATTATTATTGTTATTATTATATTATCATTATTATGATTATTATTATTGTTGTTGTTGTTGTTGTTGTTGTTGTTGTTGTCATTATTACTGCTGTTGTTGTTATTGTTATTGTTTAATTGCGATGAAGTTTAAGAGATGCCCTGAGAAAAATGGGAAAAGTAAGATGTATATAATGAAAAAAACTCCTCCTTTGGCATGCAGCTCAATGTACCGATGCTTCATATTTCACACCAATGCATTTACCTCTAAGTAAATATCAGTAAAACATGCTATTCCGTATTTGCAGCAATACAATTCAATTGTCATAAATACAATATGATTTATTTCCCATTAAGAAAGAAAAACAACAAAAAAACAAGATTACATTTTCTCATCATGGAAGTGTCATGTGTTTACACCTTAACGTTTGCACCTATTGATCCTGCACCGGGTTAACAAATAATTCCTCGCAACAAAATACCCTCCAGACGGTAAGTTCTTTGTTTCTTATAGTTTATGGCCTTGGAAAACAGTCCAAAAACAGGTATTGCGAAAGATGCTTATTTACCTTCTCTTCTGTACAAAATATAATCGAATGAATAGAACGAAGAGGGAAACAATAGATCGAGTATCTTGAAAAGATCTGAATGGAAAGCCTATTTAAATAGCCCTGTTTCCTGAAGATCTACTTAAATTTTTCTCTTTTTTCGAATATTTATCTTTGCCTGATTAGCACATCATTGGTGATTGTTTGAACATTTTATTATTGGTTATTCTACTGCTGCTTCACTGTTGCCATCTTAGCTGATAATGCTTTAAAGCAACTGTTTACTACTACTACTAATACTACTACTAATGCTGCTGCTGCTGCTGCTACTACTGCTGTTGCTACTCCTCCTCCTCCTCCTCCTCCTCCTACTACTACTACTGTCACTGCTACTGCTATAGCTGCTGCTGCTGATACCACTACTACCACTAATTACCTCCATTATTGCTTCAGCTACTGCTTCTTTAATTTAAGCTGATATTACACGTTCTTCCTCAGTCAATCAACCAAGGAAATCTTGATTCTTAGCCTAGAGTAGTGCAAGATTTCCAAAAGAAAAAAAAATAGATTATTTAAAAGATGCTGCACTTTTCAAAAGAAATATAAAAAATAAAAGGTAAATACATATGTAATGGTTTTCTGTGGGACATTATTTACTTGAGCATATTTGCATGATGGTGCAATTTTCAAACTAAAAAAGCAAATGTTATAGATTTATGGTTGAAACAAAATCTTTAGGCAAACTGAAGTATTCTTAAGGAAACTAAAGCAATTTTTGAGCTGCAGCTGTACAATTCACTCTGATTGTTGGATTTTATAGGTTATTGAGCCTATCACTATGGCCTTTATGTTATGCTGCACTCAACCAAGGGTGCAAGATCATCCGTTGTGGCCTAGCATGCTGGCAATTTGAATTTAATCAGAAGATTTCACACATTTTTTTGTTAATTAATTGAAAAGGAAAAAAAAACACATCATGAACAGAAGATGCTACTACCATTCTCCTCTTTGCTGGTGCCTTAGCAACACTGAAAATAATACTGTGTGAAAAAGGACTGAATGGAGTATCTAGTGTGTACAGTTGTTTACCTATAGTATCCAAAAAGCTCTTTTACCGCAAAGTCTTGTGTTGGCTAGCAAAAGATAGTTGAGTTTGTTGCAAGCAATTTTGTCCTTTCCAAAGTAAGCTGGCTGGAATCCTTACAATCTTGCAGTGGTTAACCTAGCAGTCTCAGGCAAGACTTAAGGCAAATATTGTTACAAGATTGTAAGAATTTATAGATAATTATTTCCTTATTAAAACCAAAATTAATGTTAATGACACCATCAGACTTACAAAGACCTAGATCTAGATTTTGACTTAACGAACCATATCCTCTGAAGTTTCAACTGAAATAGCTCTTTTTCTATGTGACATGTGTCATCTGTATTTTATCTGTCCTTTGAAAGATCCCTCAAAATGCTTCTTATACCTGTAAGGCTATGATTTTCTAGAATACCTTCCTACAGTTGTCTTGCCAGGGGATACTTTTTGTTGTGGTCCATTTTATTTCTACCTACATGTTAATGAGCTTTTAAAGACGTCCATAGATTTGGATTTTGCAAATAAGCTAACTATTCCTGTAAGATTTTTAGATTTCTAAGTTTGAAGAAAAAAATTGATGTCCTTGCTTTAAGTCTTTGAAGACCAAAAATAAACTCTGGGCTACTTCTTGCAAGTCAATCAACTCAAACCAGCCTGCCCCTTTCTTGTTTTAGTACAATTTGTACCATTAGATCTTTTTTTTACTTACTCTCCTGATATGGAGGCTATGGCCATGTGGTAAAAATATTGCTGTAGGGTAAATGTCTCGTTATAAAACTCTTGAAGTTCTTCAAAGACCGACTCATATGCTGACAATTAGTTTTTAAATTGTTTTGAAAGAGATTTGTTATTACATGTATTAGAGCATAAAATAACACACAAGAATGCAAGAAAAGAAAGTAGAATCTCAACCATTTATACTACCAAATGTTGAATCTAAGTGCAGCACTTATTGTTAGACTTGAAATAAAAATGCCATATGCCAACAATTAGGTCTATTCTTAACTATTCTTAAGTTAAAGCTGTGATTGGCATGTTAATAAATTGGAAATGACGTCTTCTGTTGTTTCAGAAATCAGATTTGGCCAACTCCAGTATCTTCACAGGAGAGGAGGAACTGTTTGCATTTGACCGTGTCATCTCACGCCTCACAGAGATGCAGACCAAGGAATACTGGGAATTTGATCAAACTGAACTCAAACAGAAGAAGCATCACAGCTCTGAGCTTGTTGACAATACCGAAGACCCTAATGCTGTCTCAACTCCTTTGTCTTGATTAAAGCTTTCATGGTCAAAAGATATAGGCTGTTAATCACCAATAAATCAATTTTGTATTATAATAGTTCATTTTGCAATACCCAATCTAAGATTTTTCTCTGTATGACTGACTCATCTAAGTTTTATGCCTCATCCCATATTTTTTACTCAGGGTTTACTTCCTTATTTTTACCCGGTACCTGTTACTTTTCAAATTGATCAAATCTGCTCTTAGTTCTTCTTTGATTTCAATTTACTTTTATCATGATCTTTCCATTGAAACGTTCTCTCATTTTGTAAATTAAAAATTTTATCTCAACACTATAAAGCAATTGATTCTTCTTTTTTTTCCTTGAACTCCTTTTCTTCTTCTCTGCATTCTTTGGTTTTCAAAATAAATATTATGGGTGCGAGTTAGAATCTTGAGATATTGAGCTGAACAGTGGAATCTCTTATTTGGCCTTAATTTATTATCAAACTTAAAACTAGATCATAATGTCCATAATTAAAATTTGCTGTTGTTGATTAAGAGGATTCTACATCTTTTATTGCATTATAGGTTTATTTATCTCTTCAATGAGGAGTTTCAACTTGAATGAATGATATTGATGAAAATAATAACCATGTTGATGAATATAAAAATAATTGGGATATGATTGTGATTACATTACTACTACTACTTTTATGAAAACAAATGCTGCTGCCATTCCTATATCAGAACCACCACTTCGGCAATACTACCACCACTACCATCACAACTCCTACTTATACTCCTACTGTTACTCCTACTCCTACTACTACTACTACTACTACTACTACTACTACTACTACTACTACTACTACTACTACTACTACTACTACTACTACTACTACTACTACTACTACTACTACTACTACTACTACTACTACTACTACTACTACTACTACTACTACTACTACTACTACTACTACTACTACTACTACTACTACTACTACTACTACTACTACTGCTACTGCACCTGCTACTGCTACTGCTACTGCTTTTTCTGCCATTCACGGTTCTGAAATTCCAGCTTCATTTAAATCACGGTAACAGTGGGATGTGATATGCCAACAATTTTCACAAAGCAGATAAAACCAAAAGGCTGTGACAAATAGGCGAGGAAAAACTAATCTGAATAACTTGCCCATATGGCTCACCTGATGTTAATGTCAGTCATTATTGTTATTGGATGGGTAATCCTGGCAGCTCACAGAGATGTCAGAGAAACAGTAAACGCTTTAGTCAGTCATAAAGATGAGAAACGGGGAAGGGGATTTTTTTTTTGAAGGAGAGTCTGAATGGAAAAGAACGATAGTACTTAAGGTATGTTCAGTAAATTATCTGATAAACAGGTGTGGGTGTTCGTGTGAATGTGTTTATTTTTGTTTAGCTTTTAGATCTAGAACCATTTTCTTCTTTAAATTTTGCAACGTGTAGGTATTTGTTGATTTGATTGAATTCGTCATTCCTCCTTTAGTATGAAACATAAAGATTTAAATGGGCAATTACACGCAATCTTAATATTTCTGAGTGTCTTTAATTACCTTCTTAACAGCTCTCACAATCATTTTGCAAAGTTGAAACTTCTTAATACCAAAGCTGAATGAGGTAACATATCAATTTTATAAAGTTTATTTGTTGCTAGCCTCCAATTCACACCTCATTCTTTTGCAGCAACTGCTATATATCTTGCCTTGCCACATTTTATGAATATTCTCAAGTATAATTTTAATTTTTACTTGAGAATTGTGTTACAATGGATCATTCATTACGCAATGCAGATGACAGAAAATGCCTGTTGATAGGATCCTTTTGTCTATAGCTTCATTTTTATCGATTTCTCTTGTAATAACTACAATAGCAGTATCATAATAGAAATTGAAGTTTTTACATACTTTGAAAGAGAAATCTATTGAGTTTTAATTTTATTCATTGTGGGCCCATTGTGGTAAATATAAAAAAAATATTTATTTGATGAAATAATAGGTAGGCTCATTAGCCCAAATTAAAAAAAAAAACTTGTCTTTTACTGAGTTATACCAAACATAACTCGATTTACCACTTATCTGGTAAATGATGGTAAAAAACCTCATTCAAAATGGCCAACTGTGATAGTCTTATGAGAGAATTTGATCTTTTTATTAATTGTTTTAAAATGCTAGTTCATGTACATAGTGTCTTTGACAAAGTGCAAATTAATGTTTGACCAGAAAAATGTCCCAGTGACTTAGTATGTGCCATGTTAGTGCTTTATACTGCAACTTCTACTTATTTTCATTATGTACTTTTAATATTCAAGATCAAGGTAAAGGTTTCTAGACTTACTTTGATTGAGTTTATTTTATTGTTAATATAAAATAAAGTATGCTTATAATTTGAAAGCAAATGATTTCATAAACTTACCATTCAGTGGAATTGTCTAAACATTGTGCTACGAGATGTTTAACACCCACCTTGCTTCTTCAAGACTTTCGTGAAATGAGTGACCATGCTGACTGAAGTGGTTGAGATCTTTTATCTTTAAATAGAATAATTTCATATATGAATGGAAATTCCTTGTGAAAATTTCTCCCCATTATGTTTCAAATAGACTGTAATGAAAAGTCATTCCCAAACATTTCAGCTGTCATGAATAGTCGCCAATTAGTGTCTTTTAAATACTTTTGTCACGGGACATACATTGTTTGAAAATTATCCGATGTGCCTTTAAACCCTGTCTTGCATTTAGCAACGTTAACCTGACGTCATGATATAAATATTCAGTACTTGAAATAAAAGTCAGTTATAATATTAAATTTCTGTCCTGCGATTTGCACAACTTTGAGATTCATTTTTGATGTGACATCATCTATTTTTCTGTTTTACCAAGAAAAGGGGGAGGAGAGGGAGGGAGAGAGGGAGTGAGAGAGAGAGAGAGAGAGAGAGAGAGAGAGAGAGAGAGAGAGAGAGAGAGAGAGAGGTGCTTTTACCATCTTATGATACAAGCACCTAACAGCTAAACACAATAAGAATGCATTCTGCACACTAAAAGCGTCATTGTATTAACACAAAAGATTTCTTATCAATATAAGAGCAACAAGTCGCAAAAAACATGTATATATTTTTAAACAAGTAAAGTTATTTATTGCGCTTAAATGAAAAAACAACAACAACAAACTAACAGTTTCAATAGAAATAGTCCAGAAAGTCTAATTTTACCCCAATGAATAAAAAGGTACCATTTAGAGTGAAAAAAAAACGCACACAAAAAAGCAAAATAATAGAAGGCACATATATAATACATTGGGAAAAAAATTAATTATTCCCAGATCTAAACAATACTTTATTAATTTCTTTTCTCCTGGCCTTTCAAGGTAAAAAATTTGAAATTAATAATTGAACCCATGAAACTTCACAGAATAATAAAATAAAAATAAAACCAAATTTTTTTTGGTATTTCCAAATTAACACTTGCCTATAAAAGACTGAGATCTACATGTATTTAGATTATATCTTGACATGAATATGAATATGAAGATAATTTTTAATGCATTCAAACTTGACCTGTTATTTTTTAATTCCCAAGGAAACTATACACACATCTTTAATGCGAATAAACCCAACTTGAAAAGTATAGACCAGGATTAAATAATGATTTTAGAAAGTTTTATAATTAGGTCATCAAAAAGAAAGAATCAATTTAAATTAGGAAAACTGGATACTGCTAAATTGTAAAAATTATGTTCTGCAAAATTTGAAGTCTCAAGTTTTCTGCTTAGGCCTACTGATATAATTACAGTTAGAACTCAATGGAAAATTGAACTGTGGTGATGGCTGAGTAACGAAACGCACGCCCTATGACCTGCAGGGATTTCTCATTGTGGAGTTGAGCGAGTGTTATTTTGGATTCAGCTTTTTAGGTCTAGTTCTACTCTGCCTGATGTACGTATGTGAAATAGAAATGAAAAAGAAGAAAATAAAATGTAACACAATCTTGATAAATAAACAAGTTAAGGAGATGATAGATAATCGTGTCAAGCCTAACATTTTATTTTGTGGTAAACTGAAAAGTTTTTTTAATAAAGATCATAATCCTACGTAATTCTACCCTGTTAAAACATGTACTTTGGTCTTGGACGAGAATGGTGATCTTTGATGAGGGCTTAAATGGTCGAACATCTTGTGAGTTGAGAGAGCGTAAAAGAGTGAAGATAAATTGAAAACACTGTGTGTTTACACAGAGAATGCACACATCACAAAACCATCATCCCTTTTCCTTTCAAAAGAGAAAAGATGTTATTCAAATTACAAGAATGTAAAGAGATGATCATTAAATGGTAGAAATAAAAAGTTAATCATATTATTTGAGGATGAAGTATTAAATCAACAATATACAGGTCAAACCGAACACAGTTAGGCGTCTCTCTCTCTCTCTCTCTCTCTCTCTCTCTCTCTCTCTCTTCTATTCACTTGTCTTTCTGGATTTGCTATTGTTCTTCGTCTTTTTCTTCTTTTCCACAAAGTTTTTATCACCTTTTCAAGAAGTTTGCACTTCGTGTTACTCTATTACACAGAACATTGCTGAAATAAAATTAATTTATCGCCAATCCTGCTTTGCCAAAGCATAAAACAGCATTTTCAGAGTAAGTTCGAAATACTTGATAAAATTAACGTCCTTCAAGCATCTTTGAAATACTCATATTGCGTGAAAAATGTGTATTGTCAATACGTAACTTAGTTTTCATACTTCGTCAAAGTCTGATTTAAGTATTTAAACACAGACATCTACAGTCTACAGAGTGTTTTTGGGCTGATTTTGATAAGATTTTGGTAAGTAAGCTGGGGCCCAAAATGATCACTGACTGGCATCTTTGGCCCGATATTATTGTTTTATTTCATAACGAATCAATCCAAAAAACATATCTACTATTCATTGGGGCAGCGAACCATAACGATATGAGATATTGTTTTCTAGCGTTGATTCAACTTTCCATAAAGAGAATACTTCTATAGTTGAACAGTATTTTGTGATGTGAATGTGTTCAGCTTTTTCTTTTCATTATGCATGTTACTCACCCTTGTTTTAGATGAGGTTTGGAAGATTCGCAAACAGTTCAATCTCAATATTTGCTGTTTGTCTTGTCTGTTCATTTCTTATTTACTAGAGTAATCACATCGTGATTTGGAGACTTAAGTCTTCGCAATAAAAAAATAATAATAGAAATTATCTACATGGAGCACTGTAAAATTAGAGTGAAAATAAAAGTATTGGCTTATATTCTGTAGTGACATATAACTGTTAAATAGGGCGAGTAAATAGAACACCTATTAATATTAGCCCTTGGTTGTGGACTTTTGGCTACCACGAAAGTAAACGTGGCTGCAGAGAGGTCATCTTTGTACAGAATTTAGAAAAAACCTTCCAGTATATATATGTTGAACTGTCAGCCTGAGCTTCTGCCAGTGTATGTAGGTTGTACTGTCAGCCTGAGTTTCTACCAGTGTATGTAGGTTGGAGGAGTGTATGTAGGTTGTACTGTCAGCCTGAGTTTCTACCAGTGTATGTAGGTTGGACTGCCAGCCTGAACTTCTACCAGTGTCTGTTGGTTGGAGGAGTGTATGTAGGTTGTAATGTCAGCTTGAGCTTCTACCAGTATGGGTAGGTTGTACTGTTAGCCTGAGCTTCTACCAGTGTGTGCATGTAGGTTGCACTGTCAGCCTGACCATCTACCAGTATCTGTAGGTTGGAGCAGTGCATGTATGTTGTACTGTTAGCCTGAGCTTTTACCAGTGTATGTAAGTTGGACTGTTAGTCTAAGCTTCTACCAGTGTCTGTAGGTTGGAACGATGTATGTAGGTTGTACTGTGATTCTGAACTTCTACCAGTATCTGTAGGTGGATTGTTAGCCTGAGTTTCCACCATTATATGTAGATTGTAGTGTGAGCCTGAGGTTCCGCTAGTGTTTGTAGGTTGGACTGCCAGCCTGAGCTTCTCCCAGTGCCTGTAGGTTGGAGCAGTGTATATAGGTTGTACTGTCAGCCTGAACTTCTACCAGTGTAATTATGTAGGTTGTACAGTCAGCCTGAACTTCTGCCAGTATAATTATGTAGGTTGTACTGTCAGCCTAAGCTTCTACCAGTGTTTGTAGGTTGGACTGTCTTAGAAGGTATTTTTGTGAGTCATGCGTTTTGTCTAATATTTAATGTTGACTGGCGTGTTTTTGTCAGTATGTTAAGTTTTCCCATTTGTCTCTCTTGAGCTAGTTTTGAACTCTATTATTTTTTTTCACACACTTTATAAATAAAATTTAATTGCAATTTTTTTGTTCTCTACTTTATTTGCTTTTACCGTTCAAAAATTTGTGCGGATGCAGAATGCAAAACATGACTTTATGTATTTGAATGATAGACTGACCTTTCGGTTAGGGAAAGAATACTGCAGCCAACCTCTTTTGTACAGTTGCAAAACCCTCTCACTCTTATTTTTATGAGGAAATGAAGAATCGACTAATATTTTTTATCTTATTTCAGTTATGATGCTGCATCCTATCAAAGAGTGGGCGTTATGTTTAAAAATTCACTCTGAAAAGTTTAGGTCCCTGAGATTTCTCGAAGTATCTTTCTCGGAGACAGTGACAGATAGAACCGAAAACTGATTACTCAGCCGAAGCTTGTACCGACTGAGTTATTAGTGGGCTCTATATTGAAAAATAATCCAACACTTATGTAAAAAATCAAAAGGCACGTACCTGGATGGCAATTTTGCGGACACCCTTGTCAAAAACCTTTCGATTTTTTTCATATATGGCAAGAAAAATTTTAATCTAAAGTCATCCACGGACACCTCTTATAATTAAACACTAAAGAAGAAACCTCACGTTGATCTGGATAAGCCTATAAAAATGATACCCTGTCTGTAGTTAAAAGAAATGCATGAACTTGCAACTACAAAACAAATCGAACCGACTTTTTGATTATGAGTTCATTCTTCCCGATAGGGTCTCAGCTTTGGAATTATCAAATCGAATAAATGATCGGTGGTCCTAGGAGAAAAAAGTTGCGAGGGGTGGCACTGCTCTCACTTTTGGCGGGCCTAAAGGAAGACTGCTGCGCGCGGCAACAGACAATTTTGGCGGGCCTAAAGGAAGACTGCTGCGCGCGGCAACAGACAATTTTGGCGGGCCTAAAGGAAGACTGCTGCGCGCGGCAACAGACAATTTTACCGGAACAAAATGTTAATGCCGCCATATATTAAGACAATAATAAAAAGAAAATTTTAGAAGCGCTTCTACTAATAGGAGACTAAGGAAAGAAAAACTAATAGATACGGAATAGAAAAAGGATTTTGTTAGCCTAATGTATAGAACTAGGATAATCGAATTGCAAGAGAAACCCAGAAAATAATAAACAATACTCTTTCAAATGACAGAGGTGTCTGTAAAGGTAGCAACTTCCTGAAAAGGGCAATATATCTGGATAAGTTATATGCATGAACAACACACGCAGGCCATATATATATATATATATATATATATAAAGAGAGAGAAAAGGAAATATACGAAAAAGAGAAAGAGAGAGAGAGAGAGAGAGAGAGAGAGAGAGAGAGAGAGAGAGAGAGAGAGAGAGAGAGAGAGAGTAGTTTTGAGAGATATAAATTCCTTGGCTCTTCCAAAAGTTGTCAAGCATCTTATGAAAATCTGAAACCTTAAATTGCAGTAGGCACACTTATGCATCAGAAAAAGGACTTTAAGCATTACAGTATATGAGTTTTTAAATGTCTAAATTATTATTTCATCACCGTAAGGAATTAGAGAAATTGCCTTCAAAGAAAGTTATTAAATCATCTTTTAAGGTACCAACTTTATTGATTAAAGAATTAAAAAATTATCTACAAGTCTTGAGTGTTTTTTTTTGTGGGTACAAGTTTAAAACTTTGATATTTAAAAAAATTCAAACTCCACCATAGCACCAGATCAAAATCATGACCAAACATCAAAAAGCCTTGGTAACCTGTTAACCATCTTTGCTCACTTCGAGAAATTCTTGTCTTGTTCTGACCCGTCAATGGCGATGACTTCAATCCAAAAGAAACTGCCAAATAAGCTAACCTAAATGTTGAACAGACCGAATATGGCACAGTTTGTTTAGATACACAGATATACCTTTAACAGTTAAACACGCAGAAAACATATCGGCTATGGCACAGTTTGTTTAAATACCCAGATATACCTTTAACAGTTAAACACGCAGAAAACATACCGAATATGGCACAGTTTGTTTAAATACACAGATATACCTTTAACAGTTAAACACGCAGAAAACATACCGAATATGGCACAGTTTGTTTAAATACACAGATATACCTTTAACAGTTAAACACGCAGAAAACATATCGGCTATGGCACAGTTTGTTTAAATACACAGATATACGTTTAACAGTTAAAAACGCGAAAATATACCGACTATGGCACAGTTTGTTTAAATACACAGATATACGTTTTACAGTTAAACACACAGAAAACATACCGACTATGGCACAGTTTGTTTAAATACCCAGATATATCTTTGATAGTTAAACACGCAGAAAACATATCGACTATGGCACAGTTTGTTTAGATACACAGATATACGTTTTACAGTTAAACACACAGAAAACATACCGACTATAGCACAGTTTGTTTAAATACCCAGATATACGTTTTACAGTTAAACACGCAGAAAACATATCGACTATGGCACAGTTTGTTTAGATACACAGATATACGTTTTACAGTTAAGAACGCGAA
>JAWDGP010005905.1:0-29120 GCA_033675545.1 Elysia crispata
TCGGTTAATTCTAATTTGGCACTCTCTATAAATAGCATAATTCCATTATGGCTGCCTGTTAATGTCTTATTTGGCAATTTCTATAAATAGCATAATTCCAATATGGCCGCCGGTTAATTCTAATTTGGCAATCTCTATAAAAATAGCCGGCGGCCATATTGAAAATATGCCATTTATGGAGATGGAAAAATGGTATTTCCCGGCGGCCATATTGATATTATGCTATTTATAGAGATTGGAATTTTAAAAAAAGGTTTCTTTGAAAACACTTTAAAATGTTTTTAGTATCTAGCTGTAAGACTTTGGGGACACAGTGAAATTTAAGCCAGCATGGCCACTTTGTTCGTTTTTTTTCAACTCTTACAATTTTGTAATCATCAGGCTATCACCAATCGTATTCTGGTGATCTTCGTCGTCAAAGACGTTCTTCTGGTTGTTGTTGTTGTTGTTGTTGTTTTCCTTCTTCTTCATCTTCGACAAGAACCACTACCAGGATGACCAAAGAGAGATCAAAGAGGGTTTCCTTCCCTACACTAATCTAAATTGGATACTACAGTGATAATATTGTATAACTATGCTGGCATATGAAGATAAAAACACAAGAATTCGTTTCTGCAGAGACGATCTTGTTTTACTATGCTGATTTATAGAAAAAGAAACACATGTTTTAGATGTTATGTTAATTCATGGCAATAGAAACACTTGATTTCGGTTATACAGTGATAATATTGATTTATTATGCTGGTTTATACAGGAAAAAAAATCTAGAAATTGATTCTAAAGTAATGATTTTGTATTGTTATGCTGGTTTATACTGACAGAAACATTAGAATTTAGTGATGATATTTTATTGTTATGCAGGTTTATGGGGATAGAAAAAAAAAATTATTCTACAGTGATGAAATTGTATTATTAAGCTGATTTAGAGAGTTAGAAACGCTAGAATTCGATTCTACAATGATGGTTTTGTATTATTATGCTGGTTTATGGAGATTAAAAGCTAGGATTTGAATTTACAGTAATGATTTTGTATTATTATGTCGGGTTATAGATAAAGAAAAAAATTGAAGTCAGTTGGAAAAAGGGAAAGTTGGTGAAAAGGGACGAAAATGATATTTGTGATTTGTCCTTTGAAAAAGAGGATATAAGTTTATAACATTTTAAGTAGAAATCCGACAATGAAATTGGAAGTAAGTACAACCTGATAACAAAGTTCTGTTTGTGAAAGGGACAGATAAATTTTATTGTGATTTAACATGTTAAGAGAAAGACATTTTTCCCGGTTGTGGTAGATTTAATCTACAAGTATATTTATTGTGTAGAGTGGTTAAAAGTAATATCAATTGCTATTATAAAAATGACGGATGGTAAGCTCTGTACAATGAATTTAATTCACTTAATGAATAACATAAACATTTACGTAAACTCTGAATGTATTGAATGCAGCAGTTATACAGAGTGTTATACAGAGTTTATTCACAGACATGCAAATTATAAAAAAAAAAAAAATTGTAATACACACTGTTTCACAAAAGTATTTGATTCAAGAGTTAATTTAATCTCATTAAGATCTGACATAGATTTTGGTAATCATCCAAATAGAACAAACTTTACAGATTTATTTAAAAATGAGATAAAACATTTTAAGAAAATCTTTCTAAAATTACAATAAATATAACTGAACAAATGTTGATGTTTTTTTGTTTTTTGTTTTTTTTGTGGTTTTTTTTATTTTTATTTTTTTTTTTTTGGGGGGGGGGGGTTATCTACTATTAAACCTCTTATCAGTTAGGGAATCTCTCTTCCGTTCAAGATTATCAATCATTTTGAAGGGGAAATTTTTGCATAAATAAACAAAAAATTTTTTTCACTCATTCACAGACACATTCTAGGATGTATTTCGTCGTATGGCTATAGAGTGTCGATTTATTCAAGTGTCCACCATTCAGACAAAATTGTTTTTCCTGGATCGATTTAACTGGCAAAATCAACAAAGTCCAAAACGGCGGCCACCTGAAAGGTAGCCAATGGATCGAAGAGCAATGTTGGACCGTGTTTTCTCTGTGTATGACCTCTGGCTTGTAATTAACTAAATACAAAACAAGACATTGTTGAGGCAACAAACGTGGGACCGTTTTTCAATCAGTTTTAACATTAGAAAAAAAATGCAATTAAAAAAAAAAATATCTGGGTTATATGCTCATGTGGGCGTGTGGCTGTCACTGGGTTTTCACTTTTTCCTCCCATTGTTTTTCTTTCAGCCTATACGTTTTTTCGCACGATAAGCGCGACTGAGTCAACTGGCTGATGCAATATGTCGCGACATGTCGCTCAGTGTATTGACCACGTGACCGCGTGAGCTCAAAATTTCCGAAACTTACGCACCACCCCTTGTTTTCCCACTGTGTGTGTGGTATGTAAGAAATACAGCGCAGAATGCCTTGAATATATAGTTATCTTGTGCAACGCCTAGCATTCCTTCTGTGGGTATGGTGGGTCTAAATCACATAATAGAGTGTTTTAAAAATAACATCAATGGAATTTATGAAAATGATATAAACGAATATGACATTGTTACGTATGTTTATATATGAAAAGAGATAAGAACATAAAATATTATAAGAACATTGCCTGTTAAATCAACTTTAATCTGTTTGACTTTCAATTAACATTGCATTACAATTAAACACTTTCGATAATTCACATCAGATTTTTTCCTAACTTTCATTAATTAGGCTTTTTCTCCTGTAAACATATTTTTTCTTGTGCTCTTTAAATGCGGTATGAAGAGACATAGAAACTGGATGCTAAGAAAGCTTTGGGGATTCAAACAAGGCCCCGCGTTTTACTTCTGAAAAGGAATCACAAAAAAGAAAGATTAATATGGGGGTGAAACCTGAGCCTAATGAAGACTAGGTATTTGTTAAATTTTAAATATATAGCATTTAAAATAAATCAGACATAATTTAAAGACAGACAGTTTATGATAAGAATTACACAAAACTATTTGATTCAGAGCAAATTTAATCACATCAAAAACTGACATAGATTCTCGTATTTATCTAAATAGAACATACTTTACAGATTTAGATAAAAGTAAAGATGGACATTTTTAGAAAATCTATCTAATAATACAATAAATATATAACTGAACAAACTTTTTTTTTGGTTGTTTGTTTTAAACCTACGACTAAACCTCTTATTAATTAGGGTGAATGGAGGAATCCTCTCTTCCGTTCAAGATTATCAATCATTTTTAAGGAGAAATCTTTGCATAAGAGAACGGTATTTTTTTTTCACTCATCCACAGACACATTCTACGATGTGTTTTGTCGTATTACGACTCATCAGTGTTCCTGGTCCATGTAGTTATTGAATGCAGGTCTTTCCTTTCTCTTATCTTGTCTCCTGAACATGGAGATTCTTAGCTTTACAGGCCTAGGCTTTCTTCCAGCTATTCTTCCTGGACCTAAACTTCTGGACTGGTCTTTGAGGCTTCTGTCTCTGTGATATCGAAATATAATATCATGACTGGGCTTATGACAACATGGTTTTTACACCCCTCCCCTTTTTTTAATCTTTCGTTCCTGATCCATGTAGTTCTTGTGCACATCAATGCTTCAGTGTTTCGGGTCTTTTTCTTACCTGTCCATGACTATCTCTAGCTTAAGGCTCTGAAGTATCTCTTCCAGTTTCTCTTCGTGGTCTTTAAGTTCAGGTCTTTGCATCTCCGCCTTTTGTGATCTCTAACCATGATATCATGATCAGAATTATTATAAAAATGGAGAAAACACATTGAAAAAGAAAATACAAAATACATTTTCATTCAAATTGTGAGAATATGAAGTATTGAAAAGAAATGGGGTTATTTGTCAGAAAATATTTTTGTGCTGGAAAACAAAGCGTCTAAGCTAAAAGCAGGAAAAAAGTATCTTAGCTAAATCAGTTTATAAAAGCCCTGGCTGGGAAGGAAGAATTCAGCAAGTTTTCATTAGTACTACATCAACGTATAAATGACAGGAGAAAAAAAAATACCGTCTTTTTAAGTGATTTCTGAGATTTCGCAGGAAAAGCTTACGGGACTTAAGCTAGACTACGACGTAATATTTTTGGACTGACCGACATCATTTGCATAAACTCCTCCCACCCAGCAGTACGTAGCACAATCGCTTTTCGCAAACATGCTATCCCTCTCACCGTGAACGTAACAGTTATAGTAGTTGTTACATGATGACTGCCAGCGATGCTCTAATGCTACCGGTACTGAGTACTAGCCTGGACCAGGTGCAAGCGCGCTATGGAGAGTGTGTTTCCACTGCTCCACTGCATGCTCACACGGTTACATTACATAACAATCTCATGATCCGAGATAGTTATACCAGCAGCAGCAGCAGAATGATTTCACTGGTCTAAACAGCTGACCAGACTGACCAGGCGTAACCCTCGCTTGCGGCTTCCAATGTAAAAAATGCAGGCCGATTTGCACACGCCACTAGGGAAACCACATGTATTTTTTACGTTATGACTCATGCTTACGGTACGTAACTCAATCTGCGAAACATGGCTACAACCAGACAGTCAGACCCGGAGACGGCATGCAGGCCAAGTGCACTCTCGTTAGACACGTGGTCTGCACGGACATATTGTGGACTTCTAGTTGTGTGACTTCACAGTTACGGGCTCTAAATGTGATCATTTAACTGACAAATCTTGAGAAAGATTCAGACTTATGTGAAAGTGTTACGCAGGGCCATTAAGAGGCCATAAAATTATTAACCTTCTGCATTTAAGTAATTTTTGCTATGATTAAATTTGTCATTTTTGTCATTTATGTCCTATGAATCTAGATGGTCCACGATATGTCATATTTCCATAATTTATGCTTAAATTTTATTGATTTTACTTATTTTGTTGGTGGCATTTGTCATAATCAAGAATGATATTATTATTATTATTATTATTATTATTATTATTATTATTATTATTATTATTATTATTATTATTATTATTATTATTATTGCTGTTGTTATTGTTATTGTTATTGTTATTGTTATTGTTGTTTTTATTATTATTATTATTATTATTATTATTATTATTATTATTATTATTATTATTATTATTATTATTATTATTATTATTATTTTGCAAATGCATATAATTGACCTGCAAATTTACTTAAATTACATTAGTCTCATGAGAAATAAAGAGTATAATATGGTTAATCCAAGCTAAACTTTCCTGACATGATTGATTTGAAGCAAGAAATTCAACAATAAACAATAGTATGGTTAGAAGTAATGATAGCAAGATGGTGATGGTTGTTGTGGCAATGGCAGTAAAAAAAAAAAAGTAATTAAAGTAATCCGGCATTTAAAAAAAAAAAAGTAATAAAAGTAATCCGGTATTTTTATGGAAATGGTGGTGATAATGACGCATTTTAATGGTAGTAGTAGCTTTTGTGAAGGTGATTGTGCAAGTGATGGTATTTTTTATTGTTGAATACGTGATTCTTGAACTTGTATCCGAAAGGATGAAGTAAGCGGTAGTGAAGGCTGTGGCGGTAATAGTGATTGCAGTAAAATTATTTTGGTATTTGTAATGGTTGTTGCAGGGATAATGGATGTTATAGTTTATTCAAAGATGGAGAGCTGGATGTAGTTGTAATGGTAATTTATAGTAGAAACTGTATTAGCAGTAGAAGTGGTGTTTATAGTGAATTTATGTGATAGTGGAATAGTATAATGGCATGAATTTGTACTGATGATTCTAGGTGAGTTGTCATGGTAGTCGAAGTTTGATAGTTTCATTCAGCCCGTCGACAATACAGTTTTCTAAGTCCTTTTTTTTCTTTTGCAAATCAATTGAGCGCCCAAGTTATAAAACAAAGCCCCTCCAGCCTGGTTAAGTTAAGTCCTAGCCTGTAACACAGAAGCATTAATTATGATCTATATTCCTTCTGAGGCAGAAAAATGTGGTCATAGCGTTTGAGGAGTTTTGCTTTTAAAGGCTATTTTCTTCAAGCACATTTGCATCTCTCACTTTTTGTGGGGTTTTGTTTCCTCTTTCTAGTTTGGGAGAAATCGATTTTATCTCCATTGCAGTGTTCTAAATTTTTACTGTTAGACAAGTTTGTCATTATATGTATATTCAAGGGTGTGTGGTCGTTCATTAGGTTAAAGAGAGTGGGCTTGTGGTATTTATTAGAGAGAGTGTGCCTGTGATGTTTATTGGAGAGGGTGTTGTATTATTTGTTAGCGCGCGTGTGGTAGTTTTGTTGTTCTGTTGTTGTTGTTGTTGTTGTTGTTGTTGTTGTTGTTGTTGTTGTTGTTGTTGTTGTTGTTGTTGTTATTGTTGTTGTTGTTGTTGTTGTTGTATTGTGGTTGTATTGTGGTTGTTGTTTTTAGAGCGTGTGATCTTCTTATTTATTAGAAGATGTTTAGTCTTTCATTATGTTAGAGTGATCTGTAATATTTCGCAGATATTATGATCAAGTTATTTATTCGAGGGTGTGTGTTGCGAGTTATTGATTAGAGACTGTATGGTTTTGTTATTTGTTTGAAGGAGTGTCTGTTGCATTATGTTACAGTGACTCAGGCGGCATTTTTTTTTTTTTTTAAGAGAGACTTCCTTTTTATTACAGAGCGTGTGGTCGTGTAATTTGTTAAAGATTGAGTGATTATGTGTCAAGGTAAAGAGAGTGTGCTCGTTTTTTACGAGAGATTGCGCTACTGTTATCTATTAGAGAGAGTGTGGTCGTTTTATTTATTAGAGAATGATGTGCTATTTTTTAAAGAGCATGCTGTGGTGTATTGTGCTAAAAAGAGTATGCGTGTGTCATTTATTCGAAAGTGTGTGGTCGGGTTATTTATTAGAGAGTGTGTAGCCTTGGTGTTATTTGAGAGTTCGTTGTGTTATATTTTAGGATGTGGGTGTCTTCTTTATTAGAGAGAATGTGGTCGGTTCGTTTGCTAAAGGAAGACTGGTTGTGCTACTACATGTAGTAAGAGAGAGTGTGGCCGTATTATATCTTAGAAAGAGTATGGTCGTGTTATTTCTTTAAAAAAAAAAAGAGTGTGGGTGTGTTATTCCTAAAAGAGAAAGTGGTCGTCATATCTGTCATTGAAAACGTGGTCTTATTATTTCTAAGAGATAATGTGCTCTTGGTATAAATGTGGTTTTGCTTTTGTTTGAATGGTCTTTCTGTGTTATTTACTGGAGAGAGGCCGATCGTGTGATTTGTAAAAGAAATCTATACGTATTATGTTTCTTACTAGAGAGAGTTTGGTCGTATTACTTGTTAAAGGGAGTTATTATATATGACAGAAAATATGCTGGTGGGGGAGACAAACAGTGGAAAGGAAGGATTGGAAGATAGAGAGAGAGAGAGAGAGAGAGAGAGAGAGAGAGAGAGAGAGAGAGAGAGAGAGAGAGAGAGAGAGAGAGAGAGAGAGAGGATAAGAAACAATAGAGCGAGCGAGGGAGAGAGAAGGGCATCAGATGAAATCCATCAAGATCTCTTGAAAACCATACTTTCTTTAAAAATATCGGTCTACAAGCAATCATGGTCTTTGAGGGCAAGAGGTGAAGTTTATGCATCAAATATTCCACTCCTACCAGTGACATGAATTTCTGCATCTTCATTTTGCAGCGAAGCGAACATTTCTTGACATGACTGTTATGCCATTCAATAATGTGTAGTGGTTTTTTTTTAGCACGTCTAACTCTTCCAGACCTGATTCCTAACCCTTCGGGTCTCCCTTTTTGTTTAAATTTTAATCTCTGTTGAGAAATTGAAAGAAAGACATCCCAAGGTCTCTAATTGACCACTTAGTGTGACATCCGCTAGCTTCCTTTAAAACCACTAAAGTTTATTGTTGACTTCTAACTTTATGAGTGTCACAGTTGATAATTTCCTCTTTGCATGATAGTCGTTTGGGCAATACGTCTGCAGAAGGTCCACTTTGAATGTCTTCAAGTTTACTCCAAGTCTTTCACCTCTTCTCCACTTCTCCTCTAACTAATCTGAAACCTTTCTTCAAAAGCATACCCAAACATTCACCAATTGTTTGCTGATCTCAATAGCCTGCACTCTTTTCTGTATTTCAGTTGTTGGCTTTTTGGCCTTTTTTATATTAAAATTCAAATGCGCTTCTTTTTACTCAAAGTGAACTCAGTTGCGAGACTTTTGACAAATCAAGCAAGGTTCCAGTGATCAGGCATGTCACAATTTATGAACTCTTATTTCAGAACAGTTTTTAGGGCAATCAGGTGTCTGAATGACAAACATGTTTCGATATTGAAAAGAAATGTGCAAATGAAAAAAAAATTCTCAGTTCCTTTACCTTGCTACGGAGGATCAATAATAGCGACACGTACATTGGAAAATACGCTAATCTTTTCTTTTTCCTTTAGTTTGTCACATTCTTTGTTGAGTGACTAAACTACATAATTATGGTGTTAGCAAACTTGCAGTTTTCCTCAGGATGTCTGTCTCATTAGTGCTGCACAAGCGAATGTATCTGGAAAGAATCAGTAGATCTCAGAATTAGCAAGCCAAGTCGAATGGTTCCTAACAGTGTAATGCCAACAGGTTTTGTTTTATCAGAATTTATCAGGGACAGAAGTTATGTGACTTCCGATATTCTTCAGTTTCCAGTTGGCTCTCTCAACAAAGTTATTAGTTTTGTCAAAAACTGTGCCCAAAACGATTTGATGGATATTCAATTTCTTGTCCATGTAAGTTTTCAATTATCCACCAGACAGTTGGCTTTAAGCTACTTCAAAAGTCTCTTCATTTTCACCATACAGCATTTTTCGCAGTATTTGGTGGTTACGAGCTTTTCAAATCATTTCAAATCATCATTAGGGCCATACTTTTAAATATTTTAATGAGATTTATTTATCTTCAAGCTATCTGTATCTTGTTTAAAAAAAATAGAGCCAGGCCAATCGTTCCATGCACTGGTCATAACTTTAGCATCAAAATGGCTTCATGCTTAACAACAGTAATTTTGACTAAAAAAAACAGCAAAAAAAAACAAACAAACAAACAAAACAAAAACGCATATGCACGGATCAATCAATCAGGTGCCCTGCTCTTCAGCGTAGGCGATCATGACTTAACATGCATCTCTATCAGTCGTTTTCAGTGAATCTGCCACTTGCCCTACATTTAGCTACTTTGTTAGTCCAACCATCTTTTATCGCTGTTTTCCCTCGACCATTCCAGTTGTGACAGGGTGTTGTTCCTCTCTTCTCATCAAATGGCGAAAAATGCTGCCGGCCTTAACGTATCCCATTTATGAGTGATCTTGTTGTGTCAGCTTCTCGTAACATTGTTTCGTTTGATTTCATTACAGTCCATGAGATTCGTAGCATTCTCCATATGAATCATATTTCTGTTACCTCCAGTTTCTTTTGCAGCTGTTTAGAATTTGTCCAGGCCTCGCATCCATTCTTTCGGATGGGATCAATAGCACCCCGTGGTTCTACGTTCTCTAAAAACTCATTTTTGCTTGCGCCATTCTTTATGCCATTTCAGTGTTTTTGCGTACATCGCTTGATATTAAAGTACTTACGTATTTGAAATGATCCTTTTGCTTGAGATTTTTCCCGTTGATAAAGATGTTGGTGGACACTCAATGTTTCAACTGACAACCATTACTTCTGTCTTTTTGTTATTCAATGTTCAATTTCAACCCTTTTTTCTGCTTTCTTCTTCAACGATATCTAATAATCCTGCAATTCTTCTTTATTTTCTGCAATTAATACAGCATACCTACTTGAATTCGTTTGTATCATTCTAGATTTTGCATAATTATTTGATTATAGACAGAGAAAAAGTCTGGGGAAAGCACACATGCTTGTTTTAACACCACACTATGTTATTTACGAGCTGATTTCCTCATCAACTCGCATCGCTACTGTCAATTCCCAGCACATATTTATCACTATCTTGAAATGTTAGTTGTGTGATTATCTCACCACATCGTATTCTGTCAAATACCTTGGTGTGGTCAATAAAGCACAGGCATACTTCTTTTTGTACTTCTAGAGCTCATTCAATTAAACATGTACCGTATTTTGAAGGATGTAGAAACATTTGTTGCACCTTTTATCTCCACAAAGCCACGATGTTCCCCTGCTATTTCTGGTTTGACTTAATAGCTCTCATTAATTTTGTTTTTTGACATTTTGACCTTACCACGAGTTTAAACATGAGCTAAAAACTTTTAGAACCTCGGTGAACTTCAACATAAAAACAATTGAAACTTAATTTCCTTGAATGTACCAAGATTACTTACATATTCTAAAGGGAGATCACTATTTTACTTAATTAAATATAATATTCAGTGAATCTTTTTTTCGAAAATTGCTGCAAGCCAAGTTTACAAAACTTACATATTAGCAACTTTACTTATCTGATGTGACACATCTTGCACTACAAAGCTTTGTTTGCTTTAAAGCATGTCAAAAGTGTTATAATCAATCTTTCCCCTCATGTTCTCACACAAAATATTTATTTCTTGTTATTTTCCATAGATTGAACGTTTCTGATGATTAAGTGGTGTATTATTTGTTCTCATTTAATTCTATTAAGCTGAGTTTTCTGTATTAAGGTTTGGCTTTTAATCTTATGACTGTGACTTAAATTGTATGATTATGCAGAATGAGGTACAAAAGTCTAGTTGATTTTTTATTTATTTATGTGGACTCTTTATTTTCAATTTTGAAACCAAATTCACACACTGTACTAAGCTGCGCAGTTTCAAAGATGATCAAAAAAAAAAAAAAGTTGCATGTTTTATTGTGGAAAGTCCACCCAAGTCTGCATTTGCAAAGCTAAAAGATATATGTGTTTATAAATTGTCCCTGAAACACGAAAGACATATCAGGAGTTGAAAAACCAATATGTATTTCATACATCACTCAACATAATATGCATTATTCAAGATCCTTAGTAATAGTCATTACCCCTAAATTTTGATACTTGTTTATGTTGTTTCCCCTTTGTAATACATGAAGACTGGTTGAAAATCTGGAATATTTCATTTGGCCTTTCCACTAATCATCACTTCGATTTGCTTGGAAAAGGCATTACAACAGAATCACAAGAAAAATACATCTTAAGATAAAAAATGTAAGGACAAAAAAAATCAAGATATATACAAACACACACATACACATATTATGAAATATAAAGATAAAATTAATATAAAGCAGTTTTATTCATTAGAGTTTAATAACTGTATGAAAAAATAACAACGAAATGGTGAAACTAAAATGCATGACGAAATGGTTTTCTAGTACAAGCATTTAACCATCAACTAGCAGAGATGATCATTTCCTCTTCCTTTTCCTTTTCCTCATCATCTGGTAAAGCAAAATGAAAAAAAAATTGTTTGTTAAATTTATTCACATTTTATCTACACTCTATTTACTTGTAATTAAAAGAAAAAAAAGTTTGAGATGCACTTATTTTTTAAATGTTAAAAAAACAAAAAATGGTAAAAAGGTGTGTCTGCATCATTCACTGCTCCTAATACAAACATCCTTTCATTTAGACTTTTTTTAGCTGTTCTCTCATGAGTTCTTTTTAAATTATTATGTTTTAGATATTTATTTGCTACAAGCACTAATGCATAAGTTTTTATTTGTTTAAGGTATAACATTTCTCAAAAGGAATGAATAAAGTTTGATTCCACTGTTGCATTGTTGAAAGCAATTAAAACAAAACAAAAAAAAATAAATAAAAACTAAGCTTAAGACTTTCAGTCTTCCACTGATGCTTGTGTATGTCAAAAAACAAATCAATGAAATGTAGTTGACACAATGCTGTCTAACCTTCCAAGATATGCTGTAGCTCCCGTATGGATGTGATGAGCACCATAAACTGTTTCCTTCTCAGTTCCAGCTGAGGAGTTCAACAAATCTTAAAAGTCTTGTTGATGAAAATACCTTAGGCCCAACTTAGACCTACTTGTGCGTAATCAGTTATAGATTTTTAAACTGTTGAATTTTAAACTACCCTCTCATCAGACTTTCTAAAATCAAAACCATCAGTAAAACCAGGAGAATCCAGGAACTCAAACAAGACTCACATAACAAAATTTAGAGAGGCCTCTTTAAGCAGTCTATACTCCAGAAAAAGAGCACTGAGATTCTGATCTCAAAAGTGAGCAAGTTTTATTTACTAATCACTGTAACTTATGTTTCAACAGTAGGTAAAGATCCAATCTTTTTAGATTATTAATCTAAATGCCTACTAGAAACTATTGCTGATAATTTCACACAAGATTGAATGTAAAGCAACCACCACAAACATTGACAATGGAAACCCATTCGACAAACAATAAATATGAGCAACTTAAATGATTCCCATTTCTATGGCACATCCCTCCTTTTATTTTATTTTATTTTATTTTTTTTTTGACAACAAATGCAAACCCATTGCATCTTCAGCAGTTTGTTTTGTGTTAAATTATAGAAAGAAAGAGACAAAAACATACCTTTTCTTCTAACTGCTGCTTAATCTTCACCAAATTAGACAGTTCCTTGTCCAATGCTTCAAGCTGTCTGAAAATTTTATAAGAGAGTGTTAGTAAATGAGAAAACAAACAAAGATAAATGACATATATAGAGGGGATGCAGAGGATAATCCACTCTCTTTTTGTCCCGTTCCCCAATTCAAGACTACATTGTTTGGAAAAAATAAGTACATGTATTCAGAATTATACTTTAAAAATATTTCTTGTTATTTGACTGATTGCAACTTGATTTGACTGGGGCTACTGTCGGTGCTTGGTAAAAGAGTGATATGCAATATAAATTTAAGTTATCTCCTACATTCAACCTATTTTAGCCAAATTCAAGGCACCCACCATTGTGCCCAGCTTAATAATAAATTTTGGAACGCTTGGAGAAGGGTGTTAAATATATCATCTTATTACAGTAAATGGATCAAAAATATATTTTGAGAAACCTGTATTAAAACTAATACCAAACAGGTATTACTCACTCACATTTGACAATTAACTAAAAATCTTACTTGGTGGTTTCTTGTCTGTCTGGCTGTTGCTGAATAATTTTTGCTAAATTGTCATACTCTGGTATTCAAAAAAAAAAAAAAACAACATAAGAGAGAGGTGTAAAAAAAAGTTATTTACCTTTCAAATAAGTAAAAGGATTGAAAATTAAGACGTAAAAATCATGAAGCTTTCTAGAGAATAGTTGTATGAAGCTCTAAGGAAAAACACTTTTTAATGTAAATCAATTAAAATTTTTCTAGAAGGAAAAAAAAATACGCAATTCAAGAGAGAACATGGATCTCTGCAAAGTTAGAGGAAGACAAACAACAACCCTCTCTAAAAGAGATGAAAATGTCTTATATATATCATATTCTTTAAAAGTTAGGACCACATTATTTTGCCCACAATGGGACACTAAAGATTAATGTACCAACACCTCTACTTCTTATTCAATTTAAACCAGCCAGCGAATTGATTGACATTTAACTGTAATTATAACAGTTAATACATTCACCGATACTCGACATCGATATGGCATTAGTTTGGATTGAAAAAAAAAACTAAATAAAAAACTCATTCTTTCAAAAACACTGAATACTCAAAATACAGGAAACATAAAAGACAAGAATATTCAGATGTCAAAAGGATATTGCTCTCATACACAAATAGTTTTCAAAAGTTTGGTAATATCTTCAGGCTATAGGGCCCTATTATTTGGTTTTTTAAAAATGAAAGAAAATTTTTTTTTTTTTTGCATTAGCAAAAATAAAATTTGGATACTCAAGATATAAATCGATCATATAATAAAAGAATGATAGATTTGGGTCATTTTTTAAATACTATTACATGTATTCTATAATTATCTTCTTTTCTCATTGCCTTTGGAGGGTAAGGCCAGTCTTCTTAATCAATGTTGCTGTGCAGAAAAGATTCTCCAAGCTTTCTCAGTTAAGGCCTGTATGCTCTTCTCAGACCATGACTATTTACCTGGCCATTAGCTCTTACCCTACTTCCTAGAGACCTGGCTTGAATCGATTGAGAGAGGTGACCACCGATTGTAATAAGGTGAGTCATCCATCTGATTGGTGAGACTTCACTAACAAAGCAGAATTTCTGACACCCACCCCACCCCCCTGCCTTTCACCATCATTATAATGCTGTGTAATACGCTCATGGCTTAGCACTTTTGACTTCAGCATTGGTGTTGTTTAAGTTTTTCTCTTGTAGATAGTTTGCTTCTCAAAGATTCACTCATAGCTCAAATTTTCTAAAAATCTCTACCCTTATTATTATTATTATTATTATTATTATTATTATTATTATTATTATTATTATTATTATTATTATTATTATTATTATTATTATTATTATTATTATTATTATTATTATTATTATTATTTTTCTCTCAAAGGATAATTTCAATATTTTTTATTATAACAGAGCACAATTAAACAGCTTTTCAATCTGATAACAGCCTTGTTTTGTGAAAGGTATCTCTAGTATTAAACTAATTTGCTTGTAGTTGTCATGTTATCTTTTCAGTGATAACTAATGAAAAAGAAAACTGTTCACACCGTACCTTGCCTATTCTTTCTGATGCACTTTGCTAACTGCAGTTCTGTTTTTGCCTCAGCAATCCTGGCGGTAGCTTCTTCTATCTTGTTCTCTGAATTAAAATTTAATCACCAAAGTATTAATAAATAATAGAAAGTCATTTCTATAAACTAATTAATCAAAATTATGAGGATATTCTAATATTGTACATGTGCACAATAACAAACTAATAGATAAAGTGTCTACACAGTCTCTGAATATGCCCATCAACAACCACATGGCTTGAATATGAAAATGCAATTGTATTAGGGAAGTATAAAAGATTCTTTTGAACAGTAATTTTAGCCAAAGTCCATGAGACTTCTATGTAATTGAAAACTAGATTAAAAAAAAAAAAGATGTTCCCAATGTCAAAACCTCTAGACACTAAATTCCAAAATATACAGTCTATAAAGATTGCTTTGAAGACAAATTCTATATAACCTAAGTTATGCACAGTAGATAAGTTTTGGGTTTCAGTTTTGAAGGTGTATTAATTCAAGTTATAGACAATGAAGGCATTGTCCCTAACAATAGAGTTTTACACAAAATTAAATTTTATAATCATGTCTTTGCAATTTTTTTGTTGCAAGAGTCATTGAGATTTTCCCGCGTTAAATTTCTTTTCAGCATTTTAAACACTGAAGTGACTGAATAGGAAGTGTGCTTCATTAATTGATTTAATGTAAAAGATCTGCAGATAATATTCCATCTCATTTAAATGTTTTGTTTTAGTTTTGCTTTTCTTTTTTAATTTTTTTTTAATTTCATGAGTCAAAATTAGGAATTAATAGGTAATAAATAATTTGCAAATGAGCTCATATGAAACAGTTAACAGTACCAGACTGTTAAAAGGGTATTTAGCTGTGATTTTTCTTTCCTTACCAATGTCTTGTCTGAGTTTTTCATAGTTTTTCTGTTCCTGTTTGTTCATCTCATAAGTATTGATGCCTTTCTCAAGAGTGTACTCACACTGCCCAATCATCGCTTGCATGCGCTGATACATTGCCTGAGTGCTGGACCAAAAAGAATACAAGAAATAATGAAATGATATGTCTATAAAACTGATGGGTGTAAAATCTAGAGTTAATAACAAACAGTTTATAAAATTTACAATATCAATGTTTTTTAAGAGACTCAAAAATATCCTGGTCCTCACTCTAATTTTACATCAGTATGTTATACAATCAATATATCACCAAAATGACAATGGAAATGTATTTAATTTATTTTAATTCATTTTTATGCAGGAGATAACGGTCTTATTTATCAAACATCACTTCATCAAACAAAAGAGTGTCCTCATTGTTATACCAAGTTTAAGATGTTAGGATAAATCAAAACCTTGCATTACTGATCCTTTCACTATTGACAGAGTATGGAATTTCATTACATTCACAGTAATCCATGCATGCATTCATATAAACTTTTGATTTGACAGACATTGAGGAGAACAAAAGTTTACTCAAAGCATATTCAAATTTTCAATTGCCATCTTTGACAGAAAGTTTGTAAATCTACTGATGATAAGAAGTTATTGAAAAAGAAGAAAGATATTTAACTGCTAGATCCCAAATATTACCAAAAAAAAAAAAAAAAAACAGAAGAGGAAGTAAGATATTGACTACATGCTTAAACAAGTTACAAATAAATATTTATGGAATTTTACTGACTTTTCATCTTCTTCTTTGGCAGACGACCATCGTATGAAAGTTTTAAGGAGATTGTTAAGCCTCTTGTCATCATTCCCACCTTCACCGTCTATCAGAAGGCGTCTCCTAATAATATCATCTGAAATAGAATGATCAACAATTCATATTGAAATGGAGTAAACCTCACAGCTACAGAGGTTAGGGGATTTGGCTTGTAGGATTGACTGGCTTCTCACCACTTTTTAATAAAATATCAACATTACATTTATTTTCCGCTTTTTGAACAATTCTTGCATTCATACATCCATGCATCATTTTAACAATTACACTATAAAAAATGTGTTGTTTTTTTTCATGATTTGGCATGAAAAACAAGTAAAATATTAAGACATTATTCAATTACAGTATCATTGTCTTTAAGCCATGACACTTTAAATTCAGCCTTAAGGATTGGTGCCAAAAATGCATTTTAAGTTCAAACTTTTAAGAACTATGAAGGCATTCACGAGAATGGTACAGATATTCACTGGCCTAAGGTAAAACTCTTACTTTTAGTTAAAATTGAGTTTGGAATTGGTTAAAAAAAAAAACAATTAAAATGTCACTTATATCTAGAGCTAGAAAATGGCATACTGTATAGTGGTTTGATGTCCTCTCTTGACTCAAAATATAGCAAACAAACCTTTATGGGTAAAACTAGTCCATTTATTTTAACTTCATTATGATATATAAATAAAGGATTTTGTTTCATATTGAAATAAAGTTATGGTATTTGATTCTTTCATAACAATGCTTAAATTAGGTATGTCTATATCATGATATAACATAAAAAAAAATTGATGAACTTAAACCATTTATATTTAAATCCAGATTTATTTAAAAATACCAAGAATAACCAAATCATGGCTTTGCCTTATAAGAGGATGTGGGTATCAGGATAGTTAAAAAATCTCTTCAATCTTTTCACTGTTCCTAATGAAATTTATTTGTGAAAATTATAATCAAAATCTGTCTTTTCAAAATTCCAAAATGGGCCTGTATATAAGTCTACAGGCAACTTTTTTAAATAAAACAATCTATTCAATTTGAAAGCAGATAACAGTCCCCATTTTGTAGATGCGCTAATGGATTATTTTAATTTGAATACTACAGGGGGTAATAATTAAGTCAACATATTACTTCAAACACTTTGAGTAAAAACTGTTTTAAAAAAATTCATGTTTCTAAATTGCTTCAAAATTATTAGAAATAGAACGGATACTTTATGTTTCAACAGCATTTTAATGTTTTAAAATCTGATCACTATCTATTTAATTTACGTAGATCTACCCTGAACACCCCTTTGCAAGTCACTATTAAAATATTGGCAATCTAATGAGATAAACTCGCCTAACCCAGTTCACATGCTCTCGACCAGGGAAAGAAGCGTTCTTAGCCATGTGACGTCCCAAACCAAAGATCAGTTTGGGCTTAGCAGGTACCATTATAGTAAAAGGGTGGGTGTCATTCAAAGGCGATTACAAGAAAATATGCGGATAAAAACTAATGTAACTAAGTAAAGATGACACAAGAAATGTTAAAAAATTCTCTGTCCGAAGATGAAATGCGTAGTCTTTGCGGTTTTGGAGAGCGATGAACGAAAAGTAAAAAAAAACTCGCTCAGAAACAACACTCCAGACGGCCAATCGATACCGTTTTATCGCAGAAGTGTAGAAGGACATTTTTTCTGAGTGTACACCAAGTTTCATCGCAATACGTTACAAAATGACGATGTAGTTATAATTAGAAAAAAGCAACTGTTGCTTACTCCCGGTCCATTTTTTTGCCTAGGTCTACAGGCCGGGACGCACTGAATTTTAGCTAGAGTTGTCTAGCCTGTGGGCAGTGGATTGGCATTGCTATATAATTGATCAGGCCATATCTTGATTTTTATTTCATGAAGATCTCCAACTAGACTAGATCTGAGTAAAGATTTACTTAAAGTAATAATTAACTTTTCCCACAATTTTTCTCTTAGGCTTGTACCATACTTCTGAAAACTAACGGATCTTTCAACAGCTCTCTTATGAATAGGGTCTACGATAGGTGAATCTAGAAATGAATTAGTTCACAATATGTTGAAAAGAAATGTGAAAACTGTGTGACACACTGAATGGACCAGGTACGATCAGGTCTAGATCTAAAATTAGTACTCTTCTTAATTTTCGGGTTAGATTCTATGATGCTCTAGATTTTGATTTAGTTCTAGAATTTAGATCTAGGTCTTTCGTTTATGCCATGGAATGAATAAATAGATTAATATAAACATATAGGCTTATAGACAGCTTTAGAATCTCGATCTAGATGAGTAAAACTAATAGAAAGATCTCTGGTCTAAAGATTTTACTTTCTCCGACTCTCGATCTAGATCTAGATCTAGATTTAGTCTAGACCTAAATCTAGATCTAGAATCTAGATCTAAATCTTAAGCCTAAATCTAAACTTGTAAATACAAGATATAGATTCAGACACTAGTTCGTGTATTTTTATGTAAACATTCCTTTTAATTTAAAGATATTTATAAATTTCATCGTTAGTATAGTAGTAATACCCTCACCATCTGTTACAGAAGCCATGTTTACAAATTATAGAGAAAACAAGATTTACTTTCGTTTTCACTAACAGAGAAGGTGGTAGAATTACTGCATGGAGACCAAAAAAAATCCCTCTCGAAATTCACCGAGCCGAGTACCCTCAACAGCTGAACTAAGCGATTGGTAATTTAAAAGCTACTGACATGAAGGTTAGTAAGATAGAAAGAATACAACGGGAAAAAGAGGAATAAAAAAGCTAGAAAGAGGGAGAGATAAAGTGAGATAATGATTATCGAAAAGAGAGGAAGAGAGAGCGAGAGAGAAAGAAAGAAAAAAAAAAGGGGGGGGGGGGGGTAAATTTATTATAAATTAAAAAAAAAAAACTCTTCTCTTCATACTATACTCATTGATATATTATATATTCGTTTGTAGTAATGTTTTTTTCTTTTAATTTTAAATTTTTAAAAACCCTTATAGTTATTTTTATTCCTTTTTCACATCAATATATTCATGAAAGTTTCAATTGTTATTCTTATTTTATGGGTTGTTTTTTTTTCAAGAAAGGCCGCAGGAGCAGGAGCTGCCATAGTTGCAACAACAACCAAAGTCTTGGTAACTTGTCGATGCGGAAACGTACTGAATGTTTCAGCAAAGAAGAAATAGCAGTACTAATTTTTTTTTTACCTTTTCCATTGAAAAACGTTTTTCTATTCAAAAATTACCATACTACTATTGGCATAACGTTACTCTTTTTTTTTAATAAATTGATTTATTTCATAAGTTTATTTATTATTACTTTCAACTTTTGTTTTCGTTATTCTACTTGTATTTTTTTTAACTGGTACAGCAGCAACAGTGATAATTACAGCGGACAGCAAAGTTTCAGTAGCTGGTTGACCCGAAAACAAAAGGAAAAGAAGCAACTGTTAATTTTTGACAACTTGGACTTTGTCCATTTGTGTTCAGAATATTACAGCCATTATAGTGAACTTTTTACATCATTATCTTTATTATATATATATATATATATATATATATATATATACTCTTACATTTCTTTTTATATCAATTGAGGGGATGGTTTTAACTAATTTGGTAAACTTTTAAAAAACTTAAGGTTGAAAAGGTTTGTTTTCTTATCGAATTAGAATATAGCAAAATTTCCCGGTCGCCCTGAGGATTTTGTTTCATCTTTCACCATCCTTAGAGCGACACGCAAAATAAAATATACCCTTAAGGTGACCTATATATTACGCTGTAATTTGTCATTAAGGTGACCTGCTATATTACATAGCAAATATGATATAAAAACAAAAATATGAATGTAGACAAAATCTTATTTTAATAAAAAATACTTCCAAATTGTCGTTCAATCTTAGTTTGAAAACAGACAACGAGAAACTATTGTTTTTATTTGAAGTAGTTAGTGCAAGGTTTAACAAACGTGACAAAAGCGAAAACGATAACTCAATATATGCATTGTATGCAGCATTAAAAATGAACTTTTTTATATAGCTAATGATAGCAAACGATAATCAAAATCTGACTTGTGCCTTTTGGACATCGATCTAGTTGATCTTCAGGGGATTTTTTCTTCGCTTTTTGCAATTATTTAGCACCAGCAAATGTATATCAAATAAGGTGACAAAAACATACTATCATATTATTGTAATCAAAGAGAAGTACAAATTTTCACCTGTCTCCAAATAAAAAAAAATAATGGCGCCAATATATGGATACAGCAATAATAATGCAGGTCAATTCAGTTTAGAAAAAAACAACAACATAAATGTAGACAATATCGAATGAATTTAAATATTAATATTCAAAATGTCTTTCAATCTTATTTTGAAAACACACAAAAAGAAAAAATTCTTTTTATTTGAAGGGGCTTTGGAAGGCTTAACAAACGTGACGACTTTAAAAGTGAAAGAGATTACTCAACATATGCACTGCATGCAGTTAATGATGGCAAAGGAAAACAAAAATCTGACTTGCACAGATTTTGCACATCGGTTTTAATTGACCTTCAGGGAATTTTTGCTACTCCCATTACAAACATTTTAACACCAGCATAGTTATGTACACCAAAAAGCAATAAAAACATACTATCATATAGTAATACAAGAGAAATAAAAATTTTCATATCTAAAAAAACAAAAAATCACTGCGCCAATATAATGGGTAAAGCAATAATAATGCAGATCAATACTTTTACAACTATGTGCAATATCTCTTTCATATTATATGTATGATATTATACGTATTATACGATTTATATTCTTTAAACTTTAAGATGTGGTTATCAAATAATAAGAAGTTTCATCAGATCATGGAGATTCTCACTCAATCCTTTTCTTTCTGTTTTTATTTCCCTTTTTTTTTTTTTGGTGTGTCTGTGTGTGTGGGAGTAACTATTTACCTCGGAACCTCGCGGAGTATTTATGTGTAGTATTATGTAAAATTTTATAAATAACATATCAATGCACAAATAATCAGTGTTTTATATCATATTGAAGGAATCCAATTTTTTACTTTCCATATTAGCTTACAGTTTTGATTCTTTCATTAAAATTGTATACCTGCTAGCAGAATTGTGTTAGATCGAAAGTGTTTTTTTTTTTAATTTTATTTCTATGTATATCTACTATAGGTTTATTTCTGTACGTGTTTCTGTGAATTTTTATTCACTTGTATACATTTCAGTTTATAATACAATTTTAATTCTATATTTATTTACTTTTATATCTATAACTGCCAGTATATGACTATAAGTGATCGTGAATAATTAAGTGATTTTTAATCTTTCAATTCTATGCATGCTGGCTACGCCTTGAGTTTATTTCTAGGAAGGCGCTTTATAAATAAAGTTATTTCTTTCACTTTCACGCGCCGACATATAAATATGCGTCAATCCACACTTGAGCCTCTATGTGTTAGAGTGTGTAGGTGTCTTTATGTATATGTATGCATATATTTATGTATGGCCGTTTATTTGCGTGTGTATGTTTGTATGCTTGCTTGTGTGTGAGTCTGTACGTGCCCATCTGTCTGCCTGAAGAGAAGGGCCTGTGCGATAGGGAGATGGAGAAAACAAAAGGCCAACTGGGCACTCCAGACCTAGTGCTAGTGCTCAGTGCAAGGTGCAACGGAAGAAAAGAAAATGCATTTCCCTTTAAACAAAACTTCGTTTCTAGGAAGTTGAAGAGGAAACAAATTCAAAGCTGACATTTTCCGGGATTACACAATGTAGAATTGCCTCAAGTACCAGCCGAACAAACGTGCAGAGATAGTGAGAGATAGAGAGGATGTGAAAATCTAAACAAAGAAAAATACATTGTACAAAGAGATTTTTTTATTATGAGGGTGAGACTGAGACTAGTGAGAGAGAAAGATAGATTACATATTATAATTATATATAATACATTGTAGATCGAGAGACAGAGAAGGATGTGGGAAGAGGCAAAGAGGTTGTTGATTTTGAAGAAGAATTACATTTAATTTAAAAAAAAAAAACTTAAATAAAGGGAAACAAACCTTCACTTCTTCAATTGAGGTAACAAACTTTACCGTAGGCCAGCTGAGTCTCTTGTTACAGGGATGAGGGGACGAAAAGGATGGACAAGGCGGGTATCAAGACATTTGAACAGCAGCTAGATTTGCTATGTTGGCGCCAACATACATGTTATGGAGAATCAACCTCAGTTAAGCCACGAAAATATTGAATCTTTTTCAGCAATTAGCAAATCTAGATACAAAAAAGCGAGTGCACATTATTACTTAGCATTGGCATAGTACCAAAATCATTGTACAATGCTAAGGGTTGGCCCGACATAGTACATGTGTTATTTTCGAAACTCGCTTGATCATTTGCTGCAAGTTTCTCTTTTGCATCCAATCGCTACATTATCTACGACACCCTGAATCTGAGTTCACTTGTATCTGTTTCTCTGTCTTTCAGAGAATCACTTTGAGATATCTTTTCTCTCTCTCTCTCTCTCTCTCTCTCTCTCTCTCTCTCTCTCTCTCTCTCTCTCTCTCTCTCTCTCTCTCTCTCTCTCTCTCTCTCTCTCTCTCTCTCTCTCTCTCTCTCTCTCTCCCCTCTTCCTTTTTATTTTACTGACGTTTCGAGTTTTTGGTGAAATTTTAGAAAAGAATGGCATCACCTGGAACCTTAAGTCTATGGCATTCACGTTCACTTTAACTTTTGTCTTAAAGAATGAGAGAGGCAGAGACACGCAGAGATAGAGAGGGAGAGGAGACAAGAAAAGCAGAGACTATATACATAGATGAGAGAAAAGAAAGAGATGAAAAAGAGAGAGAGAGAGAGAGAGAGAGAGAGAGAGAGAGAGAGAGAGAGAGAGAGAGAGAGAGAGAGAAACAGACAGAGTACGTCTGACAGAGAAAGGGAAAGACACAGGGCGAGGAAAGAAATACGTGCAGACAGACAAAGTGAAAAAGGGAGGAGAGAAACGGGAAAAGAAAGAGAAAGAGAGAGAGAGAGAGAGAGAGAGAGAGAGAGAGAGAGAGAGAGAGAGAGAGAGAGAGAGAGAGAGAGAGAGAATGAGTGAGAAAGAAAAAAAAAAACACAGGTCGAGGCAGAGTGACAGGAATAGACAGAATGAAAGGAGGAGAGAGTGAGAGAGGGGCAAGGGAGAGTAAGGAAAAAAGACAAAAAAGAGAAGAGAGGGAGAGACCGAAATAGGGAAAGGGAGATATTTGCAAATAGATAGAGTGGCATAGAGACGGGAGACAAGAGATAATGGTTGGGGAGAAAGAGAGAATCAGAGAGAAAAAAGAGATAAAGGTTAAGATAGAACGTTGAAAGACAGAGAAGTGGGGGGAAGATCATGAGAAACAGAGAGGGAGAAAAAGAGAGAGGAGGAGGAAAATAGGAAAAGACAGACACAGAATGTTAATAAAAATGTAAAGGCAGATACATGTGGAAAGTAAAAATAAAGAGGGAGAGACAGAAAGAGTCAGAAACATGGAAACAGAGAATGCCTTCAGAAACAAAAAAAAACATATATGTACTTGTACATTGTATTTAAATGAATACATTTTTGTTTTCAACAATATTGATTTAAAAGTATTTAAGTAAACAGTTGATTTTGCATAGATGAATATATTTTTGTTTTATAACTTTATGTAAGGCTATAAAATAACCCACACAACGATTTTGCAATTCATCGTAAGAAAGTCATTTAAAATAAAATGGGAACAAAAATGAGCGTGTAGTTGTAGGCAGTTTCCATTGTTAAATCTACGCAGCTAGTATTGCACTGCAATAACTTAGACTCTTCTTGCTCTTGATTGATGATACTCGGACTTTATATTAATCTGGATATTTAAGAACAAGATTGTAAGTCCATTTTAGATACCTAAGGTCGAACTCGTCCAAAACAAAAAGACGTTTCCTTTATTGCCAACCTCAATGGAACAGGTTGACAGGCTCACAGACACTGACAGCTTAAATATATATATATATATATATATATATATATATATGTAAATTGGAATACTATTTCTTAACTGCTGAAAGTCATTGCTTTTGAGTCCCCACTGCAATGGAAAGCATGTTCTTTCCCACACACTCATGTCACTTTTTTAAACCTAGCCAAATCTAGTACAGTCGTTTTCCATATCACTGAGATCAATCAAGTACCATGCTCTTAAACGTAGGTGATCATCACCTTCCACGCATCTCGATCCCGTAGCTTTTAGTGCATCTGTCATTCGTTCTACATAATATTAATACAGTGTGATTGGTTCACTGCGTCCAAGCGTTGTGTTTGGCTGCAAG
Organism: Elysia crispata; assembly: GCA_033675545.1. Lineage (NCBI taxonomy): Eukaryota > Metazoa > Mollusca > Gastropoda > Plakobranchidae > Elysia > Elysia crispata. The sequence goes on from JAWDGP010005905.1 coordinate 24,650, forward strand.
GGTATCCTGATCATCTTTGGCATCTTCCAGGCCTATGAGACCCAAAGAGTGAGACTTAAACAAGTCAATGATTCCAGGTTTGTTCGCATTAGCATCAACAACCTTGTGGCTAGGAACCAAAACCAATTTCTATCCTTTAAATTTTTATATATATTTAAGATAAATTAGAAAGTAAAGGGTTTTCTTTGATTCCACAAGGTTTTTGGCTGTTGAGATTTAATGAGAAAATATAGAGCCAGCAGTCTTAGTCACAGAAAGCAGCAGTTGTGTAAATATCATAAGCTAACTAAACTGATACTTTTTTTAATGGATTTTAATTGAGGAATCTTGTTTAAAAACACTCTGTGGCTCTCATTAATTATTTAAAACATTGTCTAAGAAGTGTCATTCAGTTCCAACAACAGAGAGGACAAATACTCAGTCATATTTTTTTTTATAGTTTTCTTTATTTAAAAACAAAAGTAGGCATCAAATTCATACCAGATTGTCAAGTTATGTGGAATCAATTTCAAATTTTTACAGCACAAACATTTTCGAAGTATTGGCATTGTTATCAAATTTTCCTTGATATGCTTTTCACGCATTATGAAGACACGTTGGGCTGTCTTGTAAATGAGATTGGAAAAAAATGGCAAGACTTTTCTTTAAAACATCACAATGTATATTTTTTATGGTGCTGATTGCATTTTGTTTAAGATATGTTTATTTTATAGATTACTTGAACTGGCACAGTATACAAATATTTTTAACAAATAACCTCAGGTATCAAGATTTCAAATCATTGTTAGAGAAAAATTATATTTGAAGAGGGAAGCTGAAAGAATTGAAAAAAGCCATATTGAAATTAAATAAGCTTTTTCAATTAGATATTTCACTATTATAGGCTTCTTAAGAGAGTTATATAATTGAACACTTTAGCTGTTTATTTCTTTTAAACTTCAGATTTTTGTGTAAACAATGATTTATGAATATGTTTAAAAAAAATCAAAGTAAATTTAGTATATTTTAACATGCACAAGTCACATTTTAGCACTTTAACATTTTTTTTTATTGATCTGGCATTGATAAGTCTGTATTTCAGAGTAGTGTTAATTTTTTCTTCCTTTTTTTATAAACTCAAGTATTTTGTGAAGAAATTTTTAACAGGGTGCTTCTTAACATAAAATTGAACAAAAAATTTTGCTTATGTGAAACATTGCAGGTGCTGTATGTTATTAGTGCCCCAATCTCACCCATCTTCAGCAAACAGGAAAACACGACATTTGATTTAGTCTCTCTGGCCATTGTGTTGTGCACCTGCCCTCTATGGGCCTCATCATTATTCGAGAGGTATTGTTATGATGTTTTAATTGTTGTATGCCATAAGAGCAGCATTGATCAGTTGATTTTTACACACTGGAAGCGTCTTACGCAACTGTCCAAGCATTTTTTTTTACTGTTGAGCAGGTTTCCACAACCGTGAGAGCACATGGACCAAAGCTTTTGGACAATAACTATGCTCGCAGCTGCTGTGGCAACAGTCTTGTAAGGCCTACTGTGCTGTCTCAGTTTGTTTCGTTTCATACAAAGTATTTCCAAAGTGGGCGTTGAGTTATTATAGTTAAACCTCTAGATCTAGTACCATTACAAGCATGATAAAAGATGAAGAGAAGGGGAAATTTAGTCCAATGGCAAGATTGATGCCTGTATCCAAATCTAGTTCAACAGAAGGAAAAATTGTCTTTTGAACTCATCAATCAATCAGTTAGGTGCCGTGCTCTTTAGCATTGCCAATCATGACTTTCCACACATCTCTATCCCTCATCACTTTCAGTGCTTCTGTCACTCGTCCTACTTTGAAAGTCCATCCAACATCTTGTGATGCTGTTTTAATACAATCATTCCAGTTGTCACAAGATTTTGTACTTTCTCTCTTCTCTTGACATGTCCAAAAAGGTTGCCTGGCGTTTACTTATTCTATTTTATGCTGAATCTTGTAGTGTCCGGCTATCTTTGAAACAGTTTTGATTGATTTTTTCTTTACAGTCCATGAGATTTGTGGAATCTCATTTTGTTGTCTCCAGTTTCTTTTGTAACTGTTTTGAAATTGGCTGCAGGCTTTGTATTGATACATCAGAATGGGTTCAATAGAAATTGCACTTCAGAATGCTCTTCTTTTTGTGCGAATTGAGATGTGGTTATTTTGTTAGTATAGATTTCTATTCTCGGAAGCTCAGTGTGTAAGTTACGTCCATCACTTGATATTAAAGTACCCCAAGTATTTGAATTGACCCCTTTGCTTGAGTTTATTACCTTTGATAAAGATGTTGATGTGCGGAGACTACTAACTTTGACTAATGCACCATTAGTTCTATCTTTTTGCTATTCAATTGCAACCCTTTTTTTCTGCTCTCTTCTTCAAAAATCGTTAATAATTGTTGCAAGTCTTCTTTATTTTCTGGAATTAATACAGTGTCATCAGCGTATTTCAACATGGAGCCAAAATTCTGTTCACTTTTACTTAGTTTTGTCAGCAACTTGCCATAAGCCCATAAATCTAGCACCCTTATCTGAAGCAACTCACAGTGGATGGGTGGACCACTGCTCCTTCTTCCACAGGAATTTTACCCGCGCAGTAGAAAAAGGCATGCAGCTGGAATGCGTGGAATGCAATTCACACTACTTTTTTAACACAAAATTTGCAAAACATGCAATACTGATGTCATTTCCCAATAAAATTTCATTTTCAAATTTTTTTGTGGGGTATATTATGTAACTATTTTTGTTGTTGTCTGGGTTTTGTCTGTGGTACAAGGGAGTTGAGTTCTGGGGCTGTCACCAGCAAGACGTTGTCTATTATATTTTTCATTCTATTTTTATCATTTCTTATGGCTGCACCTTCTGCCAAGCGTGAAACAGTTGAGTGAAGTTGTTTTCCCATCCTGCTCCCTAAGAAAGCCTAGTCCCAAAACCTGTCCTATGCATAAAATCTGAGAATTTTGCTATTCTTTTTTTAAAATGTGCTGCTTGGCAATGATGCGATTGGGAAAGCTTCACTTGTCTGTAAAATTTGATGTATTCAGAAGTTGCAATCTCTGCTTGTAATGTGGTTTCCTCTGGTTGGGCTTTTGAGGTTAAAGAGTGAATGCCTTTAAAATGTGAGTTAAGTGTGTCAAACATATCTTTTGATAGGGAGCGCAACTCCTAGGAAGAATGTCATCATTTTCTTCAGTGCGGTGACTTATAAAGTTTCCACCATTTGGGTATGCTCTTGTCTTTTCCTATTTTGTTTTTGTAGTACTGTCTCTGAGCTTTCTTGGATTGGGCCCACAGCTTTATTTTTGTCTCTTCAATTTTTTTCAACTCCTCTTTGCCTCTTTTCTCCACATTCTTCTTCTGCTCTCATCATCTAGTATAGCGTTCCTTTTGAAATTTACTATTTGTTTTTTCTTTTCTTCAGCTTTGAGCCAGTTGCGTCTGTAATTTGAATGTTTCTGCTTGGCTATTATCTCATCTCTATTTTGAACTCTCCTTTTGTATCAGATTGGGATGTTTTAGTGTGATTCCAAGAAGAATATATAAATATGGAGGAGGCTATGTTTGGCCCTATCTTTTATTTCTAGGAATGGATGTCTGAGTTTATTGTTAAAACATTTAACTGCATTTGTTTTCCCACCGCTCTCCAAAAAACTGTTGTGCATCTGTGTGTGTAAAGATTGTAGTGCTCTTTGGTAGGTTCCTTACTTTCTGTTTGGAATCAAGACAGAACAGGTGCACGGAATGTCCCTGGCATGTCGCTCCTGAAATGCCATAGGACAAGAAAGCACATAGTCTCCATAGAGGAAGACAACAATCTCTTCTGTCTCCATGCGAGAGTTTTGTAATGCATGTATTTTGGTTTTTTAGTATTTCTTTTTGAAAAATTGTTTGCAGATTTTTTTACTGTGTCTTTTACCTCTGCTGTAGCTACCAGGTGTGTATTTGCCTTACAGTTGTTTTTCGGCACTCTCTCTCTCTCTCTCTCTCTCTCTCTCTCTCTCTTCTCTCTCTCTCTCTCTCTCTCTCTCTCTCTCTCTCTCTCTCTCTCTCTCTCTCTCTCTCTCTCTCTCTCTCTCTATATATATATATATATATATATATATATATATATATATATATATCTCCCCTTCTTTTCTTCCCTATCCCTTCTCTGTGTAACTCCCAATTCTCTGTCTATTCATAATTACCTTATGCTCCTCTCAACATCTTCAGTGATAATCTGACGGACATCTTCAACCTCTTCTTCATTTTGAGAAGATCATCATCAGCCACAGACTAAACAACTTGAGACAATGTGCTTTTGAGAGGGGAATCCTTACCATCTACTGAGTTTTGAAGAAGGACTGAGATTGGAATCAACGTATGACACAGCAGCGTAGTTCTGTGAATTTTGCCCTTGATGTGTAAGTTGATCTTCTTTTCTCAGAGAATCTTTTAAACTAGTTTAAATTCA
>JAWDGP010005906.1:0-2500 GCA_033675545.1 Elysia crispata
ACCGGGTATATGAATGAGATTTCACAGAGTCATGCCACTTTGTTGGAAGGCACGAGTTCTGTCAACAGTCAGAAACATTTCGAAGAGCTAAGCAAAACTAGATTCTTTCTTTTTTAATGTTTTCTCATATGAACGTTTGTTTTAACTTCAAATGCATTCTTCAAGACGCTATCGCTTGATACCCTAAAGACAACTTAAAGTGGAGCCCATGACTTCAACTAGGTGGCATAACTCTTTGTGAAATCGCATTTCCAGAACTGGGATTGACTGGGAACCACCAACTCCAAACACTTTTCAACTGGAAACTCTCTGGACGTGAAACTATACGACGAACTTTTAAGCCTAGGATAGAGCTTGTTAGGCGCAGTCTTTTCCTCAACCATTTAACCCAGTTAAGAATTCCAACGCGGACCTTCCGAATTGGTATCTGAAGCTTTGTCGATTAAGCAAACAGACGCCCGAGCCATTTTGGATAATGATGTAAGCGCGCACTTCTTGGAAAGCTTGGTTCAGCACAAACTGCCTCCAACACGCAGGAAAATAAGGCGCCGCACGTTATCCTCCCCATGGGACGTACCGCACTCCTCACCCCCATGGGACCTACCGCATCCTTCACCCCATAGGACGTACCGCATCCCTCACTCAATAGGACGAACCGCACTCATCACCCCATGGGACCTACCGCACCCTTCACCCCATAAGACGGCTGCATCCTCACCAATAAAACGAAGGAAAGGGGGGGGGGGGGGGGGGGGGGGGGGGGGGGGGGGGGGGGGGGGGGGGGGGGGGGGGGGGGGGGGGGGGGGGGGGGGGGGGGTGGGGGGGGAGGGTGGGGGGGGGGGGGGGGGGGGGGGAAAAAAAAAATCTGAAGGCGGAAACCATTCTTCAAAAGCTCAACGATCTGGGGGCTGATGCCTCCGGAGGCTTTACTGCACCAGTTAACAACCTCAGCACACTCATAAAAGGCTGCCTCTCTAAAGACAGACCGAGCAATGAAGAAATAAAAAAAAAAAAATCTAAGAATGGGGGGGGGGGGGGGGGGGGGGGGGGGGGGGGGGGGGGGGGGGGGGGGGGGGGTGTGGGGGGGGGGGGGGGGGGGGGGGGGGGGGGGGGGGGGGGGGGGGGGGGGGGGCTAAGGTAACAATCTTAAAACAACTTAAAAACTGCATCGCTAAAGACACGACTTCAAGCTAGGAAAGAAATCTCACGAATCCTAAGGTAACAATGTTAACACAGCAAAAAGCTGCTTCTAAAGAGCGACTGAGCTAGTAAAAATCTCACGAATCTAAGGGTATGACAATCTTAGCACATTAAGAAAGCTAATCTTCAAAAAGTCGCCGCTAAGAGGTGACAGACAGAAAAAGGAAAATAAATCTTCCGGGTAAGCTGAATATCAAAAATTCGGGACACTCCAAAAATCGCCGCTAGGACATAGGCCGAAAAAACTTCCGAGAAGCTAAAATATCAAAAGTAAAATTAACTCCGTCTTATCACTTACAGAGTAGAAGCATCCATGGCGCATGGAACCGGGATGTGAAGTGGATGAAAACCATGTAGTTGAGCAGAAAGCCGAGTAGAAACACCAAGAAAACGACCTTGACCGTGCTCACATATTCCCACAGCTGCAGAGAAGGCAAAAAGGCCATGCTGACGCCGGCCTCCTGCAGAAGAAGATAAAAACAATCACTTGCAGAGTTATCCTGTCCGAAGCTTGACGGACAAGTTACATGTTCAGTCCACTATATGAGCGGCCATCCCATGGTCCAAAGCCTCTCCAAAGAATAAATACTGCCCTATGAAATTTCAGGTTCTAGATGTTACTTTATAATTCTGAAAGTCATAAAAAATAGGGCATATAAGAATACAAAACACTAAAAAGTCTACATTACCTATGACCACTAATTTGATAATTGGCACATAGAGCAACAAAGTGGCTAGGTACAAAAATATTTGCTGTTGGATTTGTGGTTCTCATAAGGTCTAGCAGATATTTAAAATTTTCCGTCGTAATGTTAACACTTGCCTGAAAACAGTGATAACTTTGCAATTGATAAACAGGTTATTCATGATGTTTTGATATTTTAGATATATATGGTTTTGATATTTTTTTTTCTGATATGATATTCATACCATCTTAAAGCTTAGTTTGAGTGTAACTGTCCGTTTGATGACTTCGGCCTCATCGCAGAGGGATTAAAATGATTGCGCGGACAAAAAATAGTGCCAGGCTAACTACACTCACACAATTTCTTATTCCAGATTTAAAAGAATCAGACGATTAATGCGCACCGCTTAGATTCACGGCGTGAGATAGAGTCACTAAGATGGTCAGTCTAAGCCGAGGATGCTAACAATGTGCGAATGAACTTTGCGATACATGGAATCCCATGATAGATGGCAAATACTTACAATAATCGGAAAGATTTTTATTTTTCGCCGTTAATATGGCGTCTTTATCTTTCTAAGTTGAAGTTTTCTCGTAAATAAACGGCATCAGGTT
>JAWDGP010005906.1:10000-12021 GCA_033675545.1 Elysia crispata
ATAATAATAATAATAATAATAAAAAAATAATAAAAATACTAATACTAATAATAATAGTAGTAGTAGTAGTAGTAGTAGTAGTAGTAGTAGTAGTAGTAGTAGTAGTTGTAGCAATAATAATAATAATAATAATAATAATAATAATAATAATAATAATATAATAATAATAATAATAATAATAATAATAATAATAACAGCAACAACAACAACAAAAAATAACATTATTTTCAATAATGAAAAGGCATTGCAAAGGCACAGGTGCACCTCAATTTCTTTTATAAAATACAATGATTAAAAAAAGAAATGAAAATTAGATTTTTGACACATATATCATTGTACATAGATCTATATAGCAATACATCTATTTGTAAGCATGGACAAAAAACTATTTTGAAGAGAAACACACGCAAAAAAAGTCATTTGTGCATGCAATCCTCATGGGTAGTTAATCTACCTAATTAGAAAAAACTCACCACAAGTGCAATTTGAAGAAAGAATTGACCCAAGGAATTCTCAGCTCAAAACAGGTTTGTTCACAAAAGAAAAAATTATAGCGCTAGCAACAGCTCAGACAAAATGATAATAATACAAAAAAAAAACGTTACGTGGTAGCGTAGTCAAAATCTTTTGATAGCTGTCACAGGACTGAAGAACAAGTGACAGGACTGATGACAGATACATAGAACACGGACAAGGACAGTAAAATCACCCACAGAAGCTGTCCGCCGACAACCGGAGGGAAAAAGCTAACAGGCTCTAAGCTAGACACAAGAAACAGGCTACACTAGGATATTTTTTAGACTGACGGCCATCATTTGCATACACTCACCCTACCCAGTGATACGTAGCATAAACGCTTTTCGCACACAAGCTTGTCGTGTACTGATGCTACTCATGGTACTGATGCTAGTCATGGTACATATGCTGGTCATGGTACTGATGCCAGTCATGGTACTAATGCTTGTCATGGTACTAATGCTAGTCATGGTGCTGATGCTACTAATGCTAGTTATGGTACTGATGACAGTCATAGTACTGATGCAAGTCATGTACTAATGCTAGTTATGGTACTGATGCCAGTCATGGTACTGATGCTAGTCATGGTACTGATGCTAGTCATGGTACTGATGCTAGTCATGGTACTGATGCCAGTCATGGTACTGATGCTAGTCATGGTACTGATGCCAGTCATGGTACTGATGCTAGTCATGGTACTGATGCCAGTCAAGGTACTGATGCTAGTCATGGTATTGATGCCAGTCATAGTACTGCTGCTAGTCATGGTAATGATGCTAGTCATGATACTGATGCTGGTCATGGTACTGATGCCAGTCATGGTACTGATGCTAGTCATGGTAATGATGCTAGTCATGGTAATGATGTAGTTAAGGTACTGATGCCACTCCTTGTACTGCTGCTAGTCATGGTAATGATGCTAGTCATGATACTGATGCCACTCATGGTACTGATGCTAGTCACGGTGATGATGCAAGTCATGGTAATGATGCTAGTCATGGCACTGATGCTGGTCATGGTACTGCTGCCAGTCATGGTACTAATGCCGGTTATGGTACTGATGCTAGTCATGGTATTGATGCCAGTCATAAAGTACTGATGCTAGTCATGATACTGATGCAAGTCATGTACTAATGCTAGTTATGGTACTGATGTTAGTCATGGTACTGGTGCCACTCAGGGTACTGATGCTAGTCATGGTACTGATGCTAGTCATGGTAATGATGCTAGTCATGGTAATGATGTAGTTAAGGTACTGATGCCACTCCTTGTACTGATGCTAGTCATGGTACTGATGCCACTCCTTGTACTGATGCTAGTCATGGTACTGATGCTAGTCATGGTACTGATGCCAGTCATGGTATAATTCTGATCATGGTACTCATGCTAGTGATAGTACTGATGCAAGTCATGTACCAATGCTATTTATGGTACTGATGCTAGATGTACTGATGCTAGTCATAATACTGATGCTAGTCATGGTACTGATGCCAGTCATGGTACTG
>JAWDGP010005908.1:0-25000 GCA_033675545.1 Elysia crispata
TACTTAAAGCCTATTTTCCTATCATTCGTAAGCAATCTTAAAACATATTCTGTTTCCAACATTCACCGCGCCTACATAAAGTTGGCCTGCTTCCTTTATGTCCAAATTCAACTTGAAAAATTGCCATTTTAATACCGCCTAACACTTTGTTCGTTCTCTATTCTCTTTCGCAGTGTAGCAGAGCCCTTTGTAACACTAATCTTACCCTTCTACAAAAAAAAAAAAAAAAAAAAACCAAACCAAAACATTGATTAAATCGCTTGGATGGAGACTGCCTTTTTTTCTAATTAAAATTGAGACGCAGGCAATCTGTCAGGTAAATAGTGTTTTAGATAATTATTAGCGATGTTATCGTAAGGAATAATCGTTATTGAGAACCCTGCTGTTGCAGAAGTGTTTGTCACCATCCTAATTTTTTTTCTATCTCTGTTTAAAACCAGTCTACTGCTCCGCTCCCCACAGAGAACTCCGGGGCCGCAAGTCTTTCTGGAATGTTATTCTGAGTTTTTGAAAAGTTTGACAGACAATCAGAACACCAGTCTTAGCCTGTTTTTTTTTTTTAATTTTTTTTTTTATTTATAAGCCCTGTTAGTGAAAGAGGTGGGTTCTATGATTATTATTCTTCCTTTCAACACCAGGTTGTAGGACATAGTTCGCTATGAAAGCTGCGAACAAAGCTCTTCATGTCACATGGAAACACTAGTATTCGAATCATGAGTGAGAAGAACGCCCCCTATCAGAGGCTGGTCATCCAAGCCTTTTATAATAGCTGTGCCAGTCTATGCAATTGTTTGGTTTCCATGACAGCACTTGAGAATTGTAGTTTCTATGATAGTTATAGATAGTGCTGCCTATGAAGATAGAATTATGTGAATAGTAGATTATGCGATAGCTTTAACGAATGATCTCTGTAAAAGCTGTAAACAATGTTTTTTATTCGATATCTTCCAATGTTGCTCTCTTGGATAGCTGCTACTAATGTTTTTATGATATAATGGATCATCACCCTCCTGAAACTGTTCCCCTTCATAAACATATCTATAAAATATCGACCTATAAAATTAAACGCTATACTATTAAAATGCTCGTGATAATAATTAATTATTTCGAAGAAGACAGAGAAATCATATACAAAAGCAGCAAAGGTAAAGAAAATACAGTAATCCACCTTCCCTGGAAAATCAGTAAATTCATTTATTTTAACTTATTCAGATTGATAACTCTTTTTCGCTTTTTCCAAACATTCCTTTCTGTTCCTTTGCTCTGTTTTTCATAGGACCGTGCACATGTGTCCTTAGCGCGTGAAGTTTTTTGCTCCTACCCTTTATATTTCCTGATATCTGTTTGCATGAATTCTAGGACGTGAACAAATATCAATTTTGTTTTCAACGATTGATTTCTTTTTGGACGTAACTTAAGGCTATCTACTCAGCATGGAACAGTTGGAAGGTAAAATCAACTTTAACAGTGACAGCGTAGAGGTGTGGTTTTTCCAGAATTCAGTGTCACAAGATATAATAGCCCTCTTGATAATTATCTCAATCAAAATTTTTGTCAAGGTTGTATATTATAATGCTATCTTCTGCTGGTTTTTTTTTTTTTTTTTTTTTAGTTTCCTTGGAAAGCCGCATTATCTCAGTGGAAGGTTTAAACAAAAGTCATGTTACTGACTTCGAAACCACCAGGATTCATTTCCCTAATGCAAATCCTGAGTTAAAAGCTGGGCTATGTTCGTGACATTTTGTAGCCTTGTGGTTATGAGCAATTGTAATTATCCACCCACTTAGTGAAAATTGCATATCATTAACGTGCTGGTGCCTATATTTACATTGTAAAGTTATCTATACGTGTTTTTTCCAGGTAATTTTATTATTTCCTTATTTTAATTATTTTTTTATTTTTTATTTTAATTGATTTTGCTGACGGTTTTTGCTTTTGCAGAGTGAAAGAGAAGTGGAACAGGAGAAGAAGAAGAAGAAGATATATGTATATATATATATATATATATATATATATATATATATATAGGGAAAGAAAGACATAGGCAGAGAGAGATTGAGAGAGAGAGAGAGAGAGAGAGAGAGAGAGAGAGCAAGGGAGATAGAGGGAGTGAAATGGAGTGAGGGTGAGAGTGTGACAGACAGAGAGATACTGAGGTAGGGAGAGAGGGGAAAATAGAGTGAGAGAGGGGGAAAGTGAGGGAGAGGAAGACACTCACAGACAGACAAAGAGAGAGATGGAGAGAGAGGGAGAGAGGGGGAGAGGGAAGTAGAAAAGGTGAAAGAGATAGATAGACAGAGAGAGAAACAAAGCGAGTGAGAAACAGAAAGAGAAAGAGATAGAAAGAATAAGAGAGAAATAGACAGAGAGAGAGAAAGAAAGAGACAGAGAGAAGGAGAGAGAGTGAGAGAGAGAGAGAGAGAGAGAGAGAGAGAGAGAGAGAGAGAGAGAGAGAGAGAGAGAGAGAGAGAGAGATAACAGCATAGACCTTTAGAACATCGAAACATAAAAAAAAAAACACTTTCATGGAAATAGATCAAGTTTCAGATCTAGCGCTTTCCCACTCTGGAACTGTGTAATGGATCATCAAAGCTCCCTGAAACCAAGTTAGTACTGCAAGTAGGCGAGGCTTCATGCACTCTTCTAATCCTCTTGGGGTTTTTCCGCATTTTACTTGTGTTTTCGAGTACATGCATAGGTCTACTGCGTCACAATAATAAAAATACATTGTATTGGGTAAATCGGCCCTCTTTCTGCTGTTAATGATTATTTTGGGTGGAGTGATAAGTGCTCAAACGTTCATCCTAATATAAAATGAATTTGCGCGTGCTTTTTACTCATCAACGTGGGTGCGTGGGTGTATCACATGCTTGATGGCCCCTGTCAAACAAGAGAGAGAGAGAGAGAGAGAGAGAGAGAGAGAGAGAGAGAGAGAGAGAGAGAGAGAGAGAGAGAGACAGACAGACAGAGACAGAGAGACAGACAGAGGCAGTGAGGGAGAGAGAAAGAAAGAAAGAGAGAGAGAGAGAGAGAGAGAGAGAGAGAGAGAGAGAGAGAGAGAGAGAGAGAGAGAGAGAGAGAGAGACAGAGAGAGAGAGAGAGAAATGAAGGAAGGCGATTAAATGTAATAACTCTTCATTCTCCTTGCCAGGTACATCATATCTATACTATTCATATTATGAATTTTACAAGAAGTCATAATCATAATTATTATTTTGAAGAGAGAAAAAAATCTGGGTTATATTTTTATATCTCAGTATATTATATATTATTCTGTATTGGGCTAATTAAATAGAGAGAGATTACTTTAGAGAGAGAGAGGTGAAAGAGAGAGAGAGAGAGAGAGAGAGAGAGAGAGAGAGAGAGAGAGAGAGAGAGAGAGAGAGAGAGAGAGAGAGAGAGAGAGAGAGAGAAGTAGTATAGAAAAATCAACCACAACCCTAGATCTAGCTCGAGACCGACAAATAAGACAAAGAACGTGAAAACATTATAACAGATGGAATGAAGAGGGATCGTACCTTGTAGATGCGGATAGCTCAGTGGTTAAGTGCCTGGTCTTGTTTAGGCAAGGCGATGGGTGTCGTATCGAGGTGCAGGTTCGAACCCTGTTCATTGCATCTGTTATAATGTTTTCACGTCTTTCGTCTTATTTGTCGGCCACGAGCTAGATCTAGGTTTGTGGTTGATTTTTCTATGCTACTTATTTCTTTATTTTCTGTCTCTTGCATCTCTAGATCCTTAGATCTTGCTTCGTCTGTCTCAGCCTATAACGTTGTTTGACTGCCTTCTTTATTTCTATATTCAGAGAGAGAGAGAGAGAGAGAGAGAGAGAGCTAGAGAAATAGAGCGCTAGAGAGAGAGAGAGAGAGAGAGAGAGAGAGAGAGAGAGAGAGAGAGAGAGAGAGAGAAAGCAAGAGAGAGCTAGAGTTATAAAGAAAGAGACCTTGAGAGTGAGCTACAGAGAGAGAGAGAGCGAGAGAGAGAGAGAGAGAGAGAGAGAGAGAGAGAGAGAGAGAGAGAGAGAGAGAGAGAGAGAGAGAGAGAGAGAGAGAGAGAGTAGTAGCATCGAGCCATTTTCTGCTTTTCATGCGAATGTATGGTTGTCTGCACGCATTTAATTTATGGACCGAAATCATCTATTAATGAGCCCAGTCAATAGCTATGTAACTGGTTTGACACACAGAATAATAATGAAGTGAGTGTTGCCTAGTGACTCTATGAATGACGAAGCTATTATATATAATAATAACACCCCCGCCTCATGCTAACTTTTTATTCTCATAATATTATATTTCAAAACACACATACAATGATATTATCATAAGAAGGGGAGTAAAAAGAAAGCACAGAAACGCCCTCTTTGCACTCCAATTGCACTTAGATCCCCACACCACTGAATCACGCATGAATAATTCCTACAACTGGAACGTAAATGAAAAGATTATGATGAAATCATAATTGTAGACCATTAGGGCGGAACGACTGGAGCATTTGTTGCGGGAATAATCGAATATTTATAAACTAATCGAAGGGGAAAAGGAAAGGCATGCAACAAGGGCTGTTATATATATAAATAATTATTTGCTTGTCAGATCGATTTCCTAGCCTGCGGGTATACAGTTGTCACCATTCTCTAGATGAGCTTTATTAATATCCTACAGAGTGTTATGGTAGAATTATGTGTCTTCGGTCAAATTCTGGAGAGTTAAGAAATTCAAAGCAGTTAAACCAATTCATTTAATGCGGGGGGGGGGAATTCCCGCTTTGATACTATTATTTTGAGAGATTTTTTTTTAGTATTATTATTGATGTTTGGTTGGTTTTGAGGCTTTGAGGTTTTCCTTTTATTTTTTTTGTTGTCGTTTCTTTTTTGCGTATTTTTCTTTCTTTATTATTTAAAGCCGTTGATTCAAAATGTCATTAAAGCAACGGTCCTAATATGTTCCTTGTTTTGTTTTTTTTTAAGCAAGTTTTGTAGCACTTATCCAATTAATAAGAAACACAGTTTGAACCTTTGGGTTTTTTGGTTTTATTGAATTATTAAAGTATCATCCGTCTGTGTCGAGATATAAGTCTGAACTGAGAAAGTAAGCTCTTGGTCTCCTCAACGCCTCTGTGTGAGCTCTCTTCACAACCCCTACATTCGTCACGGGTTAGTCTTTATCATTGTCCAAGATTTAATAGTCCAAACGCCACAGTTTATTCTTTTAGGCTTGGAATCTATAACATAATCTTTCACAAAACTTTTAAGATGATTCTGATCAAATAGTATCTAAATCTGATTCTATCGACACACTGACTTCACAAGGCATGCGGAATGATTCACTTGTTGCTAGTTTTCTTTTCTTTTCTTTTTCTTACTGATACAGACAACGTTTTGCTGTGGATTATTTTTTTATTCTGTATCCAATTCCAAGTAATACAAGCCAGTCGCTGTTCGGCCTTTGGGTGCAAATGATTTAATAATTCATAGTTTTATAAGATGATTTTGTAGAGTCCTCCGATAATATTGCTCTTCATTATCATATGTCTCTCCTGCTAGTGCAATCTCTACCTGCGATACTTAAAACGTTCATTTAATCTCGAACCGTACAATATGCGACTAAATTTATATAAACAATATTGATTCTAAGCTTTCAAGATTGTTACACTACTGCTTATGAATATTATACTACTGCCATTAATTTACTTCTCTACTAGTAGTGTTATTAACTCTCTCTCTCTCTCTCTCTCTCTCTCTCTCTCTCTCTCTCTCTCTCTCTCTCTCTCTCTCTCTCTCTCATCCTTTTCTTACTACTCCGATTAACAAAGATAGTAATAATAATTTTATACTGCCACTGCTACTACTATCAACACCACTACTACTACTACTAGTAGTATCAACACCACCACTACTACTACTACTACTACTACTACTACTACTACTACTACTACTACTACTACTACTACTACTACTACTACTACTACTACTACTACTACTACTACTACTACCCTACTACTTCTACCACTACTACTACTACTGCTATTACTACCAGTACTAATACTACTACTACTAGTACTAATACTGCTGCTCCTGTTATTTATTCTACTACTACTACTACTACTACTACTACTACTACTACTACTACTACTACTACTACTACTACTACTACTACTACTACTACTACTACTACTACTACTACTACTACTACTACTACTACTACTACTACTACTACTACTACTACTACTACTACTACCACTACTACTTACCCTCCGATTTCTTCTACTAAAACTACTTCTGCTACTAGTACTGCCCTTTCTAATAGATTATAAGAATGCTTGAGTGCAGTCAAGAGTTTTGAATGAGGTTCTCGAGTGTTTGCGTCTCAAATGCCCTGTCTGGAACAGACATTGGCGATCATGATTCTCCACTTGTCCCTATCTTCCGTCATCCGCAGTAAGGCTATGTTGTCTTTGTTGTTTCCTGTCACAAAAGAGCTCAAGCTATCAAGAAATGTAGATACATAAAAAAGACTCTTGGTCTTGAATAATGATGTGGATATGTTTTATCTGTAGAGCTAGGCGAATCAGGAGACATAATTATCTGTAGCAGGCGGAACATTCTAGGTTTCACCAATATTTTTATATTTTTATCAACATAGATGGTAAAACTTTTAAGAAGAAAAAAACAAAGTCAAAATTAATCGTGATGATGGTGATAAAAGGTTTATTAGAGATAAAAAATTATGCAAAAATGTCATTTCGACCTGTATGAAAAAATGCAAACACAATTATAAACTAGTCGAGTCGAGCAAAAAATAACAAAAATAACAAAAAAAAAACAAAAAAAAAAAAAACAAGGAACCCCCCCCAAAAAAAAAAAAACAAACAAAAAAAAAAAAACAAAAACAAAAACAAACAAAAAACAAAAACAAAAACCCACTACTACAACGTAGTTTAACATGCGCCCTGACTTTAACGCCAGAAACATATCATTAAAATGAGCACTGCATTTTACGATGGGAATACACCTACACCGACTTCTGTGATAAAAGGGCACCAAAATGCGCTCTAAACTTTACGCTACAGGTACATGACTGTACCTCAGTTGAGTTTCTACGATGCAAGGAATTCTAAATCAAAATGTGCATTGTGGGCGCCGTCAGGTGATAACCCACACAAGAAAACTCAAATTATCTCCCTTCGCACTGGTCTTCAGAGCAATGCGACCGAAATACATAAAAATCATGGCAAGCTGTTGAATACGGACAAAACATAGGGTGTCGATATTATTTACGTTTTATTGCAAGGGATGCGATTTTCTTTACTAGTTACAGTACATACAATTTTTTTCCTCTCTTATCAAAGCATATTTTTTTAAGTGCAAAGGAAAACAGTCACTTGTATAATTATTGTCAGGTAACTAAAAAAAAATCTGTTTCTAAAATTCTTTTGCAACGTCTGATTAGTGATGTTATTAGGTGGGGGGGAAGGCCAAAAACAAATAGAGTTGCTTTAAAATGAATACAAGTTGATTAAACCCAAATCATGCTAGACCCAGCCCTTGATTTGCACCGCTCCTGTGAAACACGGCAAGTAAGAAAGCTCGTGGTACGTCCTATCACAGAACCGCCTGCTTTGAGTCCACCAAACATTTTAATAAATAGCTATGTGCCGTGGGCATGACTTTGCTACAAGTTTTAGCAGATTTACATCCGCTTCGATGAAGTTTTCCTGAGAAATCTGCAACAAGTAGGCTGCAGTGTTGGAGAGATCTGATCTTCAATTATTTTAATTGCGGAATGGCGGACAACATCAGGTATTTAAGAAACGATGGTAATAAGTTTGTCATTTCTTCGGAGGACAATGACGCAGTCTGTCATTAAAGAAATAAAAGAATTAGAAAAAAAAAGCGTCCAAGTTTTTAATTTGAGAATATCGTTGTCTTGCTTCAGCACATTTCTAGGCATTAAATTTGTTGCTTGAAGCACGTAGGCTGAAATTGCAATCAAAGGTCACGCAACACTAGTCGAGCATGTCCAAATGATAACTGCCTCCCAAAATAGACGTGACTGTCATGGGTCGGTTCCACGTTTGTGGTACGATTTTATTCTTCGCTCCTCAGCCGCACGTGTTCTTGGTTTACGTTTCTGTAACTACCTGATTTTGCATCACATTGGTGGATGCGGAACAATGTATTTCAAAGATTCCTCGCGGGCGAGCCTGCCTTAGGACAGAGAGCTGAGATCGTTGGATCTCCTGTCATACTGTGAAGAAAACACATACACCGTGTTCTGTGGAGTCAGGGAGTGTAAGTCTTTCCCCGAAGTCGCGCTGATGTGGGTCAGTTGATTGGGATGTTGACGCATGTCATCAGAGGCGGCAGAGACTGGTGTGTGTTAAATGGCAGGGAGCCTGGGGCGGAAGATCTCTGACACTGCTGGCTGGAGGAGACGGACAGGTCGTTGATTTGAGATAACACGTTGCTAATTTTAGTGGCATTGCTTTTAGTCTCATTATCGTGCTGTTTAGTTCTACTGTCGATGGCGTTGCATCTATCGTGGCTTTCTGTGGTGCTGTAGTTGGATACGCTATTAAAACGAATTACGGGACGACGGCGCGGCACAGGAGAGATGGAGCCAGTGTTCAGTTTACAGTCAGACTCAAGTCTGGCCTCTTCGGGGACCAAAGGTGACACAAGCGATGACAGATCCTGCCAGGATCTCAAGGCATCCATCTCTCTGTCGCAGCTGAGGTCTGTGGCGCTGTCCGAGCTGCTAGTCACACCGTGCACATAGTCGCACGAATCGCTGGCGCTACTCCCAAGACTGGTCTCGCTGCTTCCGTAAGCGCTCTCATTGCAGCTGTGCTCCCGGCTTACATTCCTTACTCCGCTACTGCTCCTACTGCCAATACTGCTGATAAGACAGTTGCTACTACTACTGCTACCGTTGGCGCTGCCGAAACTGCTGATGTTACCTCCACTGTTGACACTGCTGATACCATCTACACTAAATCTCCTACCGTAACCAATACCGTTACTGTCTGGCCTATCTTTCAGAACATCAACATCGACGCTGCAACGCCGGCAAAGATGACTGCCAGGTTGCTTAAGGATTGCCCAAGCACAATTCTTCGGTTCACATTGGGTATGCGTGCCGTCGCTCTCAAGCCCTACCAGAATGCTCTCGTGTCCACGTTGCATGTTTTTAGGTTTGACAGGGCAGGCGGAGGCCTCGAGGGCTGAAGACGGTGAGCTCGAGGCGGACCTAGACAACCGTTTTGGTTCTGGTGGGATTCGTTTTGTTTCAGGACTAGAAGTCGATGCACTGCAGCTCATCGGTCCTGATCCCAGAGAACTCACACTGGAAACTGAAGGGTGCTGAACCTCTAAACTATCTGACTCCGTAGGTGGCCCCACAGGAACAAAGTTTCTGAAAGACTTCTGTTTTTTGCCTGTCATTTTGTGGACAGCGTTGATTGTCACATGCCCTTCAACACTGTCTTTACTGGAATTGTTCCATTGATTTGGGGGACAGTTTAAGCTCTTGGATCTCAGGACTTTGTTGTTTGGGAATAGTTTAGAACTGGTTTGATTTAAAGAAGATAAGGAAAAAGAGTTGAGGCTTTCTTGAGGTGAGCCTTTGCAGTTCAAGCGTCTCTCTTCATCGTCCTCGCTGAACACTATGTTGCTGTATCTAGCTGCATTGCAAAGCGCCATGGTGGCATCATTTCTACTTTCACCTCCGCTGTTTAAATCATTGCTGATACCATCGTTGGAACCCACTGGTAAAAGAGCTCTATCAATGTGATTGTGGCTTGATACTGATTGGCGACCGGCAAATAAATAATTATATTGAATAATTTCGGGTCTTAACATGTCCAGTTTCTGATAGTTCATGTTATTGCTGTTTGGCTGAGTCTGGTTGGATACCGATACGGCTCTCGTGTTGTCAGCAACATCGTTCGAAGTTTGAGAGGTCTGTGTCAAGATTTGCAAGTTGCTGTACGCGTTTGGCAGAAGTTGGCATAGACTTGGATGCGTGGCAGGGTTAAGTTGGGCGAAAGACGGTGGGAGTTGTGGATAAGACCCTATTCTTTGACTTTTGATGACAGAGAGAAACTGATGTAGTTGTTGTTGTTGTTGCTGCTGCTGCATCTGCAGCAGATTTGAATGGTCTCCTAATACACAAGTCTGTTGGCTACGTTCTCTCTGTGGGGGATAAAAAGTCTGAGATCTTCGAGTTGAGTGAGGCAGTTGGTTTTGGAGAGGGAAGTTACGATGCTGACGAGTATTTTGTTGGGGTTCCTGCAGCTGGAGTTGGCGTTGCGACATACAGTCATTATTAGAGTCATTTCCACCACCACAGTTTTCATCTTGCTGCTGCGGTTGCCTGTGATATTGAATTGAGCCCATGGGAGAGACGTTCATCTCGAGCAATGCTTCATAGTCTGATCTATCCCGACACTTGTCAAATCCGTGTGGAATAAACTGGTGTTGATAAACACGGTGCCTTCGACATTCGGGCAAGCTCTCAAGGCTCCTGTCCTCTTGACTAACCGGCCTCTTCGGAAGTTGTCTCACCGCTGTTTCCAATGAAGGCTCACCTTGCGGTTGCCACAGAAGCGAGTCATTGGTGCCATAAGGAAGCGAAAGTCGCCTCCCTTGTTGCAAGCGTGTCTGGTGCTCCTGCTCCAGTTGCAGCAGCTCCTGGTCTTCCCACTCAAGGGAGACAAGCTGAGGCGGCTCCAAGTAGATGAGGGAGTCCGAGCTATACTTCCTGTCTCTGGTGCCTTCCGGATATATCTCTGCAAGAAGGGAAAGAGAACGAGAGTACGGTTAGATTTTTTGGCGTAAACTTTTGAACACTATCAAGCGGGCAGCAGTACAGAAAATTCCGAGACGTGCAAATAATTATCACCGATGTTCTACCATCTTGAGCCTTGAAAAACAATAATTTTAGAGCACTTTTTTGCTTTTAACATTATCTTGTAACTTCAAAATTATTCTATGACAATCACGTCTCCCAATGAACAAAGGTAAGCCAAGAAACACTAAGACAACATAGCTATTGATATTACTATTACTGTGATCATATCTTATCAACTGCGATTTTTGATCGCAATAATGTGCCAGTAAAAAACCATGAAACTTCACCGTAAAGTCTAGGTATTAAATCCCAAGTTGGATTATTTGATCTTATTACAGGAATTACATCGAACTTTCTAAAACCCAGGTACGTTCCGGCTTTACTATAAACTTTTTAGGTTCAGGTTCGTTAAAAAAAAAATGGCTTCGGAAAAAAGTTGTACACTGGAAACTTTCTGAATTCTTTTGGCAGTAGGTGCTTCTGGGGAAAAAATATTTAAGCGGTTCTGTTTTATGAAGAAAAATAGTCTTAAAGAACCCCCCAAAAACCCATGCAACAGATTTATTTCTACCCACCCTTCGTTAACATGTTAAGGGGCCCAGCCTGGTAACAAGGCGACAATGCCAAGAAGAAAATTCGAGTTACAAACATTCCGTCTAGCAGCTGAACAGAAGCGATTTACAATAAGACTAATTTTGCACTTCGCCAATCTATTTAAATACTTATCCTCTGAACGGTTTTTATGATGTTCTGCTCTACAGAATAAAATCTACCAAGAGGTGCAGTACCGTCTTGGAAGACTTAACCGCTTGTTCTTTCCTGTATTGGTAATAGTAAGCATTTAAGAGATTTAAAAATCGAATGGGATTGTACAAAATTAGATAAGTGTTCTTATTCGCCCTGAGCTTATGACAGAATGCAGCGAAGATCTGCCGAAATGATTGCATTGACAATGAAGACAGTCGCATACAGATTCTGCAGGCGCACTCAATTTACCTCAGGGAATAAAATGACCGACAGAGATAAGAAGGAGAAAAACGAAAGGAGAGATCACAATAGCTAGAGCTATACAACAAGAATAGCAACAAGAACAAGGGGGAAAAAACGAAGCGCAAGACCGGTGATAACAGAATACTTCACTCTCTAACGACAGTGACCCCGTCTGTGAAAAGTTTTCCTATGTTTATGATAATTTGTTGGGACTCAGTGTCTGTGTAAACTCAGCAGTCAGCGCTGAGCTGATGGGTTTAGCCAGAGCTAATCTATCCTCTGCGGTGTAGCCTTAATCTATCTAGCTCTCTAGATCTGAATCTTGTCCAGAAAACACGCCAAGCGTTTCCTGGTTGTACCGTTCACCGCAAAGTTGTAACCCGATTGGCTTCAGCTGTGCCAGGCGGCAGCCAATGAAAAGTCGGGAGTTTTACACCAGTGTCTTCACTTCTTCACTAGGTCTATGATGTGCGTCAAATCACGTAGGTTTTCTTAAGCCAGGCTTGCTTAGGATATGGATGCTAAATTAATTCTTCCTCGTGATATTGAAATTTTCTATTGTTTTTACAGAGATCTAAAAAAACATAATTAAAAAAAATAGACTTAAGTATTGCACTTATAGAGAGAGAGAGAGAGAGAGAGAGAGAGAGAGAGAGAGAGAGAGAGAGAGAGAGAGAGAGAGAGAGAGAGAGAGAGAGAGAGAGAGAGAGAGAGAGAGAGAGAGAGAGAGAGAGAGAGAGAGAGAGAGAGAGAGATAAAAAGACAATTGGAAGGAGAAGGAATGATAAAAGTACCAAACATATCAAAATGAAAGACAAAACTTCTCGATACTTCCCAATCTCTTCTTCGTTTTGAGCTTTTTTTTTTTTTCCTTTTTTGTGTTTCTGCTGAAGTTGCTACCCTAAAAGCTTTTGTTTTTGTTTTGTTTTTTTTCTTGAGCAAAGGCAAAGACGTTAGTCCAGGGCCGCATACTTTTTTTTTTAAATTATATACCGACAGGTAAAGACACCCTACCGTCTCGTCAGATCGCACCTCTCGAAGTCTCGAGCCAAGGCTTCCCATTTGTTAGCTTTGTTTTTTTTTTACTTTCTAGTGTAACTGTTCGTACTCTTGTTAAGGGAAGGAGCCATTCATTTTGACTCCTCTTACATGTAGAATTAAAAGAAAAGTTGGCTAATTATGTAGAATCCAAAGCTGTAAATAGATCTTTTTTAAAGTATATCATCAGGAAGGTTTATAAGCTGGGGCATTTCTGAAAGGCAGCGCACTATTATGCACTTTATGCGGTAATCGCGTCTTTTTATTATAGGTTTAAGAGGATCTTAAAATAGATTTGGAAAGTACCGAATTGATCGATTTCCCCTTAATGAAATGATTTATTTATAAGTATATTATGATATTGAAGAAAAAAAAAGAAGAAGAAAAGGAAGATCAAGAGGAAGAAGAAGAAGAAGGCATAAAGATTATTATTATTATTATTATTATTATTATTATTATTATTATTATTATTATTATTATTATTATTATTATTATTATTATTATTATTATTATTATTATTATTATTATTATTATTATTATTATTATTATTATTATTATTATTATTATTATTATTATTATTATTTTTATAATGATGATGATGATGATGATGATGATGATTATGATGATGATGATGATGATGATGATGATGATGATGATGATGATGATGATGATGATGATGATGATGATGATACTGACGATGAGAGAAGAACGAGACTGAGCAATAAAACCCAATCCTTTCGGCGCAGTCATGTCTTCAAAAACAAATTTATGTTTCAAATGTATTGAAAATCATTCATAAACCCCGGGATTGTTTTAAGTGTGACATGAGATGAAAAGTCACAGTGGATTTGCAACAACTTCCTCATCTAAACTCCGTCCATCCTTCCCCTTTCGAATGAATGATTTCTAGGCAAGAAAGTTAATTAATCGAAACAACCTTTTAGCTCCCGATTTAAGTAAAGAAATAAACATCTAGAATAATTTGTTTGAGAGGCAGGACACGCAAATGATCGTAAATATAATAAGATACTTTTGTCTCTATCCTTGAATTTTGTTTCAGTCTTGTAAAACATATTTTTGTACTATGTTACTGTCATGTCATTGAAGGGACAAGAAAAAGAAAGAAGAAAAAAAAAAAAGAAAGAGAGGATTACAGGGAAGCAGGCTGCCACTTCCTGGTTTTGTAGCCGAGAACTGTTATTCAATGAACAATAACAAAGAGTTTTGTTGACATGTGGGGAGGAGGAGGAGGAGGAGGAGGAGGAAAAAGGTGAATGTTTTACATGTTCTGGGTTCTCTGATATCATTCCTCCCTCCTCGTGTTTGTTTGCTCTTCTCGCTGCTCTTTCTGGCTAAAATGTGTCCACATCTTCCGTTTGCTATGTAAGTTTCTTGTCTCTTCCTGTGCCTTTCTATCTGTCTTTCTGTCTGTCAGTCTGTCCATTCGAAACTATGCTTCATGGAAATGGACTGGGAGAGCTGGATGTTATTTTTTTATCATTAACACTCCGTTTTCTATCAAGCACTAACAGCATAAAACTGATAGTATAATCAACCAATTATCTTTTTATCTTTCTATCTACTTTCTATCTATCTGTGTATGTATTTATCTAGTTATATGTGTATTACCTATCTATCTGTCGGTGTATTTATCTCTCTATCTATCTATCTACATACTTCTTTCATTTTCTCTGCCTTTTCCTCGCGCCCTGATTTAAATATGTTTCGTTCTCTCTTTCTCTTTGTCTCTTCATTTGGCTCTCTTTGTCTCTCTTTCCCTCACTGCGTCTCTCTCTCTCTCTCTCTCTCTCTCACTCTCTCTCTCTCCAGCTCACTGCGTGTCAAAGACAACAATGTCAACCAATCGATAAAGGATGTACTTTCTCTGAACCAGGAAGTGAACACCTCATACAAGATCTAGAGGCCGTATTTCTCTCCCTTACGTTTTGACCTCCGACACCGGCAAAAAAAGAGAGCGAGAGCAAAAACAAGCGAGCGACTGAGAGAGAGAGAGAGAAAGAGAGAGAGAGAGAGAGAGAGAGAGAGAGAGAGAGAGAGAGAGAGAGAGAGAGAGAGAGAGAGAGAGAGAGAGAGAGAGAGAGAGAGAAAACGGGGAACGCGCTGGGTGGAGATGGATAACAGTTGACCAAGACATGCGTACAGTATAGTTGAGAAAAGATGGTGGATAAAATTGAGAAAAGAACCAAGACAAACAAAAGCAAAGAAGGCTACGTGAGATGTTAAAAGGCGAAAAAGAATGAGAGAGGGAGAGAGAGAGAAGGGAGAGGGGGTGGGGGTGGGTTTAGATGGATAACCGTTGACCAGGACATGTGTACGAGATAAATGAGAAAAGAACCAAGACAAACAAAAGCAAAGAAGGCTACGTGAGATGGTAAAAGGCGAAAAAGAATGAGAGGGGGAGAGTCATGGCAAAATAACCTCCAGCCAGCCATAGGCAGAAAAATAAGGAACAAACATCACGGGGAAAGGATACAAAACTTTACAACTGCAGAATAAAATTTAAAAAAAAAATGTCGGCGAAAAAAAAAATTCATCGATTAATCTTACAGCAGATACGGAAGTCTAACAAATTGTTTATAATTATTACCTTCTTCTCTTCGCTAGGAATGTTTTTTTTTCCCGTCTTCCCAATGCGTATAATGTCACTATACCCTTCCGCGTTTATATATTGAACTTATATGGCATTCATTCAATTATTTGTCTTTAAAGTTTCTTTTTTTATCTTTTCGTCATGTAGAAAGACTTTCCGTCCCCTTTTTACTGCCCTCCAACCCCCCACCCCTTTTTTTTTTGGTGTGCGTGTCTTTTGCCCAGTTTGCTCTGACACATAAATCTTTCATATACAGGATCTAGGATCTTAATATGATCATTATTATCGTTACCGTTGCTGTCTCTCTTTTTGTCTATAATTACCATCCTTCTCTGCCTTTCTCTCTCTCTCTCTCACTCTTTATTCATCTTTAGGACTAATTATTCACCGCCACGAATTTTGCTCAATTCAATTATATATCAGCTATCATGTTTCAGTTGACCTAACTGAATTTAGTTGGAGTTATCGAGATCCTTTTCGTATTGTAGTTATGAGACAGTGAGAGAGACATGCAAAATTAATGTACATAATTTATATATAAAAGCAGGCTTTCAATTAGACGAAAGAGAGTCTGAGAGAAGGAGACCAAAGAAAAAAAAAAGAAAAAAAAAACAAAAACAAAGAACAAACCAACATCAAGAAGAGAGTATCAGACATGCGCAGAAGCATCAAGTCTGAAGGACCCAAGCAAACTATCGAAAAAGTATTCTCACCTTCGTACACGCCTCTCAAGTATTTGGCCAAGGATGTGTGACCTTGACTGCTGGCCTCCATCTCTGGGGTCATGGAGCTCGTGTTGAGCAGGGTGAGGTCAGCCCCTGCCATGACCAGGGCCTGGGAGATGTACAGGAAACCCCGATAGGCGGCCAGATGAAGAGGGCTGTCACCTCGTCTAGTCTGGGCGTTCACATCCGCGTTATGACTCAAAAGCAACCTGCAGAGAGGATGACAGATAGAGATAAAATATTATCAAGGGTGGGGTGCAGATCTTTCAAGAGGTGTGTAAGAGGGATTTTGGGTAGTGAATGACGGACTGGCAGGGAACCATATTCTTTCATTCTCGAAAATTTGACATGTAAACTTCGCCCCTGTAAATCCATGATGAATTTTATTTTAGAGCCAATAGATAAGCATTGCTTTGATATTTGGAATGACAAATCTACGCAACAAGATACGATAATGGTGCATCTAAAGAAAGTACTCTCCACACAAGATGAAAACTAATGTCTTGTTGTTAAGACTTCAGGGACATTTCAAAACGATCAACATTTAGTTCACACAGCACTTGATAGGTCTCGATGATTACCATGATCACCATTATCATCATCATTTTCATAATGATAATAATAAAAATAATAATAATAATAATAATAATAATAATAATAATAATAATAATAATAATAATAATAATAATAATAATAATAATAATAATAATAATAATAATGCTGTTGTTGCTATAATTTTATTTATTTTTCATATTAGTGTAGAATTATTCTATCGTAAAAGTTCTGATAACGTTGTTCTACAATAAGCTTTGCCATTAAGACCCAAAGGGCTTCCTGCTCGATTACTGATTAATGAATAAATTAATTGGTTCCCTGGCTACAATGTCAAAAGCAGTAATTATTATGACTGGCGATCATATACATCTTTGCCAATTGTTACAAGGCATGCATACTTCATCACATTATTGATCATATTAAAAATTGAGCAAACACAATGCCAAACTGCGCAGGAGTTGTTGCACATTAAGAATCTTTACAGACAAATATGATGCAGGGGAAGAGAAAGAGAGAGAGAGAGAGAGAGAGAGAGAGAGAGAGAGAGAGAGAGAGAGAGAGAGAGAGAGAGAGACAGACAGACAGACAGACAGACAGACAGACAGACAGACAGACAGACAGACAGAGACAGACAGACAGACAGACAGACTGAGAGAGAGAGAGAGAGAGAGAGAGAGAGAGAGAGAGAGAGAGAGAGAGAGAGAGAGAGAGAGAGAGAGAGAGAGAGAGAGAGAGAGAGAGAGAGAGAGAGAGAGAGAGAGAGAGAGAGAGAGAGAGAAATATGAAGGGAGCAGTGAAGGAGTAAAACGAGAGAGGAGTGACTGAGAGGAACAGGCAAAGTCAGAGTATAAGAGTAAAACAGAGGGGATATAGATAGTCAGAGCTAGAAAAAAGAGTGTTACCGAGTAAGCTGGAGAGAGAGAGAGAGAGAGAGAGAGAGAGAGAGAGAGAGAGAGAGAGAGAGAGAGAGAGAGAGAGAGAGAGAGAGAGAGAGAGAGAGAGAGAGAGAGAGAGAGAGAGAGAGAGAGAGAGAGAGAGAGAGAGAGAGAGAGAGAGAGACTTAGAAGGATGATGAAAGAAACAGAGCATATTAAAAGTAAAAATTGAAGTGTTGCATTCTTCTTAAAGCTCAAGGAATAAAAAAAATAACATAATAAAATTCAATAATTCATAGCGTATCGCAGCCAGATTTCTCTCTAAGGACCACTCCTTGTCTCCAAAAATCGAAACGCAGCTTCCCTACCAGGAAGTGCAGTATTATTTCACAGTTTATTCATTCAATTTTAGCATTTCAAAAAAATTATTGGGCCTCGTGCTTGCAACTCCTGCATCAGCATTCCGACAAATTAAAAAAAAAAGAGAAAACAAAAACGATATGTTGTCAAGGATATTACAGCCGCTTTTCTTCTTCTTCCATCTTCTCCTCTTCTTCCCTTTTCTCGTAAACTTTCTTTTTTTTCCTATTCTTATCCTCCTCGCTCTACTCTTCCCCTCTCCTCTTTTTTCTTCTTCTTCGTCTCCTCTTACTCCTTCTATTCCTGGTCCTCATCCTTCTTCCTCTTTCTAGTCTTCCTTGTTCTTCTTGTTCTTCTTGTTCTTGTTCTTGCTCTTCTTTTTCTTCTTCTTCTTCTTCTTCTTCTTCTTCTTCTTCTTCTTCTTCTCCCTGGTTTTTCTTCTGTTTTTTGTTTTGTTTATTTTTTGTTACTATTCGGCTACCGATTATCAATAGATCTAAAGTGTTGAGCGCACCAGGATGTAGCTGGCTCGACAAAAGCCAACATAACCGCTAGATCTAGACAACTGGGACTCATTACTCTTTCTGGCTTCCCTCAAACTTTCTTCAACCCTTACTCCCACCACACACGCACAAACCCAACGGCGTTTGGTTTCGGTTAACTTTTTTATATTAATAACTCTCCACGGGCCCTCTGATGATTCCGGAAGTTTCCATTTTGAGATATCTTTTATGGGCTGAAATTTCCTGATTTAACCAGAGCCGAAAAAAAAAAAAAGGTTTGAAATTATTTACAATATTACTATTATACTTCTTTTTTCCATTTTCTTAAACTCACTCTCGTTATTTTATCTTCCCCTACACTATCTTTTTAAATTCCTATTCATCACCTTTCGCTGTCTTCCTCGTTGCTCTGTTCTCCTTATCGTCCTCCTCCCAACTCCTCTTCTTCTTCTCTTTCTGAAAGTCCTATTTTTTTCCTCCTCCTGCGCCCTTAAACTTTTCCGAAAAGAAAAATGTAATTTAATACCCTTAAATCTATGTGGCATTGGCTGATATTCAAAAAGACACGAAGGCAAACATTTACTTAATGTGATGTAGGCAATGTATATATTTACCGAGAAACAAGGAGTCGACATACAAAGAAGGGTGGGTGGAAGAAGAGAAAGACAGGCGGATACAGTGATGAACAAATTGAGAGAAAAACAACTTTATAACGATAGATGAATGGGCAGACATAACGAGATGAAGACTGAAAGAGAGGAACTAAGATACAGAGATAGAAAGATAGTCTTAGAAAGGTGTGTGTGAGAGAGAGAGATAGAGAGAGAGGGAGGAGGGAGAAAGATTTTGTAAAAATCGCTTAGTTAGCAACGCCTACGAGAATAATTATAATTTCTTTGCATATTAAACTGCGTCATTGCTTGCCGTTAAGAATTTTAAAAGAGAGAGAGAGAGAGAGAGAGAGAGAGAGAGAGAGAGAGAGAGAGAGAGAGAGAGAGAGAGAGAGAGAGAGAGAGAGAGAGGGAGGAGGGAGAAAGATTTTGTAAAAATCGCTTTGTTAGCAACGCCTACGAGAATAATTATAATTTCTTTGCATATTAAACTGCGTCATTGCTTGCCGTTAAGAATTTTAAAAGAGACAGAGAGAGAGAGAGAGAGAGAGAGAGAGAGAGAGAGAGAGAGAGAGAGAGAGAGAGAGAGAGACGGAGAGAAAGGTTGAGATATAAGACAGAGCAAGTAAAAGAGAGTGGTACGTGGAAATACAGATGCTATGAGGGCAAGAGTTCTTGAAACAAAATGTAACACTAGAGAAGTCGGGGAAACGAACAGAGCGACGGCGTAAAAAAAAATTGTCAAACTAAGCGGCAGAGAAAAAACCAACACAGAAAAGGAAGGATGCAGGGCTAAAGAAAAAAAAGTCATGGTTTAAAAAAGAGAAAGAGAGATGGATGGGAGAAAATGAAGGAGAGACAGGGACTGAGGATGCCGAGGCGAGTGAAAGAAAGATAAAGACAGAGATACATAATATTATACAAAAAGACTTTTCAATCATATGGTGAGGCAGAGACATTCAGAAGAACAGACAGACAGTCAGAATAGATAGAATGAGAGGTAGAAGCTAAGAGAGTGAAAAAGATAGGGCGAAAGAGATAGAGATAGATAGATAGAGAGAGTGGCATAGAAAGAGAGTGAGAGAGAGAGAGAGAGAGAGAGAGAGAGAGAGAGAGAGAGAGAGAGAGAGAGAGAGAGAGAGAGAGATAGGTAGATAGATAGAGGGAGTGGCATAGAAAGAGAGAGAGATAGAGAGAGAGTGGCATAGAAAGAGAGAGAGAGTGAGAAAGAGAGTGACATAGAAAGAGAGAGAGAGAGAAAGAGACAGAGACAGAGAGAGCGAGAGAGTGAGAGAGAGAGAGAAAGAGAGAGAGAGAGAGAGAGAGAGAGAGAGAGAGAGAGAGAGAGAGAGAGAGAGAGAGAGAGAGAGAGAGAGAGAGAGAGAGAGAGAGAGATTCACCAGAACTTCTTAGCGGCCATACTCCCTCACCCTCACCGAGCTGATGAGGACAACTATCTGGCGATGCTACTTCCTGGTTCAGACCAGAACTCAGTCAACTGCCAGAGGGCAGCACTGGTGAGTGACCCGCTTCTAATTCTAGACAAATTCCTCTGTGGCTCGTGAAGGAAAACTCTCACCTACCTTTCCCCTCCACTCCCTTCTCCATTTTATCTGAACAGATTCTAGACGGCTCGGTGCAGATGTTATGTATCCTGAAATTTCTATGGTTGTTTTCCCTTTCATCGCGTAATTAAAGAAAATGTTGTACGCATGTATATTATTTTGGCCATTTTCAAGCTATTTTTTTCTAAATGCTTCTTTCTATTTGAGGTATGAACAATAAAAGGAAAAAAAAAGGACAGTTCTCTGTTCATTCTGAAACTTCTTGTATCTTTCTTGTTCATTCGTTATCACATACATTATTTAACTTTTTCCTGCCTCTTTATCGGTTTCTTTTTCTCTTATGATCTCAGTATAATCTTTCATACTTTTACTCACTCCCCTTTGCACCGCCATTTTTGTGTCTTTAAAACTATTTATACATTTGTATCCTATTATCTTGCGTCATCACTGACCATAACGATTACCGTAAGTATCGATAATCGAAAATGTGAGTAGTCTAGGCCCGGCCATAGTCCAATTACCTCAGCTAGCATAATCAGCCTAACAGACATATACAATGAGAATGTGAGCGTCTGGCTCAACTGTGTCTAACAAGGATTTTCAAAGGTACAAAAGTAAAAGAATTATTCTGGCTCACAATGCTCTTCTTGACTTGCGTAGAAAATTACCATTTTGATTTATCTCAGGCAGAGACACCAATCCTCAATGTGTCTCCTTTATTTGACTCGATTTTTTAAAAATAATTATTTCTCAGGGCACTGACCTCTTGGGATTTACTTAGAAGCTGGACATTTTAAATAAAGATATTGAAGAAAGATTTTCTAGACAAATCTTTCACCGGCAATTACAAGCAATGTAGGAACTTTTATTGAAGAAGAGGAAGAGGGAGAAGAAGAGGAAGGCGGAGGAGGAGGAGGAGGAGGAGGAGGAGGAGGAGGAGGAGGAGGAGGAGAAGAAGAAGAAGAAGAAGAAGAAGAAGAAGAAGAAGAAGAAGAAGAAGAAGAAGAAGAAGAAGAAGAAGAAGAAGAAGAAGAAGAAGAAGAAGAAGAAGAAGAAGAAGAAGAAGAAGAAGAAGAAGAAGAAGAAGAAGAAGAAGAAGAAGAAGAAGAAGAAGAAGAAGAAGAAGAAGAAGAAGAAGAAGAAGAAGAAGAAGAAGAAGAAGAAGAAGAAGAAGAAGAAGACTTAAAAAAAGGAATTGAATAAGACATACTAGGTATAAGAAAAGAAGAAGTAGAAGAAGACACAGGAACAATCTAAATTTTTTCCTTGAGATAAGCAAGATTATAGTCTGGCATGGCATGACTTGTGTCGATAAGTAACCTTTTCTTTTCTTTTACAAACTTTTGCGAATGTTAGTTACACTATTTCAAATCATAGCAGGTTCACAAAATCTACACACTCAAAGGAAGATCGCGTCCAAAAATAAATTATTTCACCTTGACTTTCTACTTGAAATCAAGTTTGGTATGATCGTGGTTCAAAACATAACAAAGCATGGACCCACACAAAATCAAGGACGGTCAAAGGTATTTCTTCCTGGTTTTGGGACCGGGATTTTTCGATAATATAATGCGTTGGAGTTTGAGACATGATATTAGATGCAGCTAGCAACATTGTAAACAAAACGACAACATTCATTCAGCTTTTGCGTATCCCAAACGCTTTAAATGACAACCCAACAAATGAAATTCCCGTGAGAAATCTCAAATTTTTTGAACTTGTATTAATTTAGATTTATTTCGTTTGTTGTTTGATATAGCCCTTTCACGAGACCGTCATATCAGATCTTTTCGCACACAAAACTTAAGCCCCGCCGGACAAGGCAGGCCGATCAAGACTCGAAACCTTGGAGAATGTCCATGTTGATATCAGGCGCACGCTTTAACCTCACAACTACCGCAAATAAACAATATATAATCTTAGAATTCAAATTTCAAAGAATGTTTTGATTTGGGCAAATCGTAAACGCTCTGAGCGTCTGTTTTCCAAAGTGGCTTTTAAGCTCGTGTTATTTATCTATACATTTTTTTTTGTATTGTTTATTTCTCAAAGATTGCTGACGCCCATAATGATGGCATTGTACGAGCTGTCACCTATTTACGGTCCTTCATGAACCACTCGTAAGATCCTCGAAATGAAAAAGCCACAAACTCATGCAGCCTCTAGGGATAAGAAACAAAGTGCTCAAGGGAATCAGGAAGGAGAAGAGCTATTT
This sequence comes from Elysia crispata, assembly GCA_033675545.1. Lineage (NCBI taxonomy): Eukaryota > Metazoa > Mollusca > Gastropoda > Plakobranchidae > Elysia > Elysia crispata. Next base: position 22,899 of record JAWDGP010005908.1, read on the forward strand.
CATTTCTTCTCGTCTTTTCTATTTCTAGTTTTCAAATAAAAATCATTGCCCGAATCGAATCATAATATATTACAATAATATAACATGTTATGGAGAGACAACAAATGAATGTCAACCAAAGCGAATTTTGTTTCCTCCTGTAATAATTCCCCCAACCTTGTTACATGATACTTTGAAACATGAAGAAAAAAAAAAAAGAACTGAAAAACAACCATTAGAAAATGACTGCAGCAGCCGGAAGAACAAATCTCTCAAAACGAGTTGTTGTAAGTCTTCACCCTCCATGCTATGTATAGTTTGTAACTCCGGCATTTCCTTGTTGTCATCGATCAGACCCAGGAACCTCACGGAGCCGAACAGGCACTGCTCAATCGCTCGCGATGACATTTAGAGAGCGCGACTCACGGATCTAATCTATCACAAAGGAAACCAGAAATACCAATGGGCTCGGTTTTCCAATTTGCGCACAATAAATGGAAAATTTCTGTTCTGCCTTCTCTCTTTTTTTTTTCCCCATAATGAGAGTTCACATATTTCCTAGAATTACGCCAAGGAAGACTTCCGCCAGCTAAAGATATTAATTTGCAGTTTTTGTTTTTATTCAATCTTGTTAGCATCAGGCAAGGCAAAATAGGTGCCGTTATTACACGGTTGTTGTTCGTGTTGTTTCGTTGTTGTTGTTGTTGTTGTTGTTGTTGTTGTTGTTGTTGTTGTTGTTGTTGTGTTTTGTTGCTGTTGTGGTTACTTCATTGTTGTTTCGTGTTTATTTTTTATATAATTCCATTCTGCTCTTCATTTCATTTTTTTCATTCCGGTTCATATCACAAGAATTTTTTTTTCCATTCTATTTCTAATTGGTAACCTGAATCATTTTGAGAAACCACCTAGAAATATCTGCGTGATTCCATCTAGCCGCGTCGATTGACTAGCTCTCGATGTAAGGCATATACAGGCATGTATTTTTAACACGTCTAAGCGACTTACTAAGACTGTATGCTTAAAGGTTTCATTTGAAGAATCAACATTGACATGGAGTAACAATAATTATGAACAGAGTTTGCTGTAATGATACGGTTCTTTAATCAGGAATGTTACCAGCCTAGATTATCAGAAGCGGTGATCTTAAATCACTGAGAGCATCGAGTTTACGAATATTGAGCTGTCTCGCTCCAGGAATCCGAGGAAAAGGTCGAAGTAGAGCATTGACCCGTCGTTTCAGGTTAACATGCTGTTAAACACACAAAACGGAAAAAAGCCCAAAGATTTAAAAAAAAAAAAAAAAAAAAAAAAAAATAATAATAATAATAATAATAATAATAATAATAATAATAATAATAATAATAATAATAATAATAATAATAAGTATGTGCTACTTTTTCTTAAGGTTTTAAATTTATATTTTAGAATTTTGATGATTTCAAGTGAGGCTCTCACAAGTCATAAGTCATAACTAAAAAAAAAATAATCTTAAAACGACAACATCAGTCTGATATTATAAATAAAATCGATATAATGCCTGAAGATCGGATGTTATATCTTAGAACTAGGCAATCTGCTGTAAGAATATTACTTCTTCCATTTTGTAGCCAGCTTTCAGTATGCTTAAATAGTAATCTAGATTTGAAACAATTAGTAAGATCTAATCTAGATTGGTATTCAGACCCAAGTTAGCTTAAAAGTAAAATTATATAAAATTGATATAAAGTTTGGAAATAGTTCTGCTTATGTAGCCTGATCGAAATTGATTATCATAAGATGAAAAAATAACCATGGTTTTTTTAACCGGAAGGACGAGCAGAAACGCAAAATAAATTAAAACTTTATGAATTTTTGCATTAAAACCGTTATTATATTAAAAGTAACATGTAATTTCAAATGAATATTGTATCCTCTCATAAACCTATACCGCTAAAGTATCTAGGTTCCCAACTCCAAGTTATTTCTCTGTTAACAATCTATTATGTCTCCGACCACTATATCACCATATTCAATATTCGCACTACATAATTCTTGTACCCCGTCCCATTTTGATGCTTGACACAATAATATTATAAAAATAAATCTCTGAAGTCGCGGACACAGATCGGTCTACTCTTGCATAA
>JAWDGP010005908.1:35000-37500 GCA_033675545.1 Elysia crispata
TTTTTCATAATTTATCCATGGAGCTTTCTTCCACTTGTGGTGATTTACACTAAGTTTCTCGAAGAGTTTAGCCAGCAATCGTATATACATCTTTCTCTTGCCGCCCAAAAGACGGGAGAATGTTGGACTCACAACGCGTTAGTTCTGGGTTCAGTCCTAGATCTAGTTCGATCTGGTGCTGGCATCTTTTGTGAGCAGCCCTCTCGCTGGCTTGATGGTAAGCCGCTGTTCATGACACTAGTCTCCTGGCATAGGTTAGAAAAAGGATAGCATGTCGCGAACTAAGTATCCAGCCTGGCCGTAGAGCGCAAGACTTGTGGTGACCATGACAACGCATACCAAAAATAGATCTAGATAATTATCTAGACTTAGGCTTGGGTCGCCAGTGTGTAAGCACAACGAGTGATTCACAGCATTTCCCAAGTTTTGTTGTTGTTTTGTTTTTTTGCTTTTTTTTTTTTCTCTAATATTCAAATGGACTTTTATAACCGATTTCCACTTTCAAGCCTGTGAGTATGGACTTTTCATCGCTTATCTTGAAGGTTCCACAAGTCAACCCGAACAAAACATGTCGATAGGTTGTAGCTTTATTGCTTATCATACGCAATAACGTTAATTTTTTATTGTGGTGCTCAAAATCTTAACTGCCTGCCTGCTTCTCAATAAATAACACGAGAATATTGCTAGAATATAACTGGTATGTATTTAGAGAGTTGTCAGCAAGGTCCCCTCATTAGTCAACCGTAAGAAAGCCTTGGAATTAAGCGATTGATCTAGCCATGTCCATACAACACATTGTCGATCTCGTGAATTCAGGTAGGTCAAGGTCCCGGCATGGAGCAATAGTATAGCGAGCTGCCAAATGAGGGGAATCCCCTAAGGCGTGCGCTGAAGGGGAATTCCCTCAGATCCCTTGCATTGCCTTCTTGTGGGCTAATGATGTGGTTAATATTACACTGCGCAGGTATTGGCTATCATAAAACAATGAAACCTGGCGAATGTTCCAAAATTGAATGGGTTGTATTGAGGCAGTAGTAATCACGATATTACATGAATGGGAATAAAAATAAGTATCCTGTTCGATACACTTCAAAGTAATGAAAAATAAGTAAAAAAGAGGAAGTAAAAAGAGAGAGAAGGAAAAAACAAAGAACGATAACTACAACAACAACACACACAAGAGAAAGAAGAAGAAGAAGAAGAAGAAGAAGAAGAAGAAGAAGAAGAAGAAGAAGAAGAAGAAGAAGAAGAAGAAGAAGAAGAAGAAGAAAGAGGAGGAGTTTGGAGGGATAAGAGGAAGAGGTGTAAAAAGTTCAGAGAAAAGAGAAATAAAGAAACAAAGGGGAAAAACCGGAGAGAGCGAGCGAGAGAGAGAGAGAGAGAGAGAGAGAGAGAGAGAGAGAGAGAGAGAGAGAGAGAGAGAGAGAGAGAGAGAGAGAGAGAGAGAGAGAGAGAGAGAGAGAGAGAGAGAGAGAGAGAGAGACAAAAAAGAAAGGGAGACATTTAAGGAGAAAGAGACTGAAACCAGAAATATTCAAGATATAAATGAGAACCAGCCTACCGCATGCGTAGCTTCATTTTCTCTTCATTACCAGCAGCAATAATTCATAACATTGACATGACGGTAACACCAGAACCAAAGTGCCCCCAGCACTCTAAAGTTCTGCTTCAATTTGAAGCCTTGGGTGCTGTGCACTAATCTATAGAAAACTTCTTAGAAGGTATAAAAGTTATGACTCAACTGAAATAATATTCTCTTAACGAGTGTAAAATAATGACTCAACTGAAATTATACTCTCCTAACGTCAATAGCATTTGGATCCAATATAGTGTCACTCTTCAGTAAATCAATACTTGTACTGTTGCTTTTTGTTAGGCTACTTCCCTCCACCCCTTAATTATATATCGTTTGAAAAGTTTGTTGCGTGTCTTGTTTAATTTTTCCTTTTTTTTCTTCTTTTAATTGATATCAAGAACCGCCAGCCTGCATTCAAATTGGATCGAAACCGAATCCAGATTCGCGCATTTTGAAAATGTGATTCATTAGTGGCAATGTAGTGTGTAACGGAGCCTGACGACAAAACAAAACAAAACAAAACAAAACGAAGCAACTCATTTAAGACAAAAAAAAAAAAAAACAAAAAAAAAACCAAAACGATTACTGTGCGTTGTGTAAAATTAATGTGGTTTGAGAGGGAGTTTTGGATTGGTGTTATTCTAATGGTGTGTGTGTAAGCGTAAGGGCGGGGGGGGGGGCATATTTAAAGAAACATAGCAAGAAAAATAGATTGAGGAGTGAGAAAGAAAGGAAGAGCGTTAGAGACAGAGGGGGGAAAGAGTCAGACAGAGAGAGAGAGAGAGAGAGAGAGAGAGAGAGAGAGAGAGAGAGAGAGAGAGAGAGAGAGAGAGAGAGAGAGAGAGAGAGAGAGAGAGAGAGAGAGAGAGAGAGAGAGAGAGAGAGAGAGAGAGAGAGAGAGAGAGAGAGAGAGAGAGAGAGAGA
>JAWDGP010005908.1:42500-62500 GCA_033675545.1 Elysia crispata
ATAATAATGTTGTTCCGCAAATAGCCACATCCAGGAAAAAAGCCTGAAATTGAAACTTGTAACTCGCCCACGCCGTGATTTTTCAGTAAATGGCCGCAATTATCTGAAGCTTAAAGGGCATTGGTGTAAAAAAAAAAATATCATCCTGCCTTTTTGAGAAATCTTTGTTTCTTAAACCATTTCGAAACATCCTTAAAACCCCTAGAACGACATTTTGTTGGAGAGCTTTAGTCCATCAGCGCGTTCAACATTTCTTAGATCAAAGCCACAGACTTTTTAAGCTTGCAAGTGTAACAGCTAAGTGTTATATGGATGAATATATCTGTCAGTATCAATAAACGGGTCGAACTGGGCAAAGGTTGGGCTTTTTAATCCAATTAGAAAACTGATTAAGTATCAACTACTTTTCCAAGAAACACATCGAGCCTTTTATTCACCTGCAGGTATCTGTGTTGAAAAAAAAAAGAATGATATGTCAATTTCACTACTTGGACGTTTCATTCAGAGCCTCACCATAGCTATGACTTTTCAGCTTTAGTCATGGCTTCTAGTCTCGGCCACTGTTAAATGACCATCGCCCCACTCACTATCTTTGGTATTTGTACGCTCTCTATTTTCGGTTTGAATCGTGTCATGGTCAGCCGCAGGCTTAGCATCTATATTTGGCCAGGTCTTACCTGAAGAAGGTTGGAAGACTAGGGGAATGACAAAACAAGTGATTGATATAGTTAATTGTTGTTTTGGCATGTATCTATGGGCAAAACAGATCGCTCTTAGCTTGAAAACATTATTTCGGTCTTTTCAACCCAGCATCGATTAGTTTATCAAAGAAGTGCCATTTTTACGTAGGAATTTAATCGAAATCAAAGTTTCCACAATGTCTCGTATTCTTCTTTCCATTTTAAGTCCTTAAAAGATAAAACAATGTTGAATACCTTCTTCCTAGAAAGATTCAGTTGAATTGAAGATTTCTTTTCTTTTTCAATTTGGAAAACTTGGAATACTTCCTCCACTAATTTATTCCTTATCATGAGAAACACTCGGAATAAAACGGGTGCGAGATCAAACCAGCTGCTGTTTTCAGGAGCCAATCAAAATCAAGTATTAATAATTTTTTTAGGTCATTTTTCTTAACTTTGGTGTAAAGGTACGCCGTATGAATTTCAAATCATTAACAAAGAACCAAGGGAATTTTAAAGGAACTGTCATTTCATTTTAACACATCGAATGCTTTTTCATGACTAAATTGATTTGTCTTTTTTTAATACCTGAAAATTGCCATGGCAAATGAAACTCCTAGTCCTAATTTTCAGTTAATTATTGATGGATTTGTAGTTTCATTGCTCTAATGTCGCTTGAATGTATAATGCCTTCATAACGTAAACTCATTGTGGTCTTTTAGTGCAAGTTAGATGCTTTATCCACATTAGTTTTTTTATTTGTTCCATTTCAACATCAACATTATTGTTTTTATTGTTTTCCTTAATTCTTCTTCTTCATCATCTTCTTCTTCTTCTTCTTCTTCTTCTTCTTCTTCTTCTTCTTCTTCTTCTTCTTCTTCTTCTTCTTCTTCTTCTTCTTCTTCTTCTTCTTCTTCTTCTCCTCCTCCTCCTCCTCCTCCTCCTCCTCCTCCTCCTCCTCCTCCTTCTTCTTCTTCTTCTTCTTCTTCTTCTTCTTCTTCTCCTCCTCCTCCTCCTCCTCCTCCTCCTCCTCCTTCTTCTTCTTCTTCTTCTTCTTCTTCTTCTTCTTCTTCTTCTTCTTCTTCTTCTTCTTCTTCTTCTTCTTCTTCTTCTTCTTCTTCTTCTTCTTCTTCTTCTTCTTCCTCCTCCTCCTCCTCCTCTTCTTCTTCTTCTTCTTCTTCTTCTTCTTCTTCTTCTTCTTCTTCTTCTTCTTCTTCTTCTTCTTCTTCTTCTTCTTCTTCTTCTTCTTCTTCTTCTTCTTCTTCTTCTTCTTCTTATCATCATCATCATCATCATCATCATCATCATCATCATCATCATCATCATCATCATTATGATTATGATTATTATAATTATAATTATTATTTTTACTTTTATTATTATTATTATTATTATTATTATTATTATTATTATTATTATTATTATTATTATTATTATTATTATTATTATTATTATTATTATTATTATAATTATTATTATTATTATTATTATTATTATTATTATTATTATTATTATTATTATTATTATTATTATTATTATTATTATTATTATTATTGTTGTTGTTGTTGTTGTTGTTGTTATCATTATTTTTTTTCTTCTTCATCAATCCAAAATGAGTTTGATCGTTAACTATTTGATATATTAGAACGAATATGAGATAGATCACTTTATCATCATCATGTAATCGTATATTTACTGAAAATCCAAATGAGCCATTACTTAATCAAATGCCTTTAAGGATGCGTTATCTCAGGCCTTGCACAGATTTGTCTTTTTTTTTTTTTCAGTTACGTTGACTTCCCTTGTTGTCATTCGTCTTACTCATTGTTTTATCAATATTGGGTTAATCCACATCTCGAGGTGAAGCATAGTTCAAGAACTTAGTTGCCGGGCAGCATTTTAGAGTTTATAAAATGTCAGGTAAGAAAGTTTTGGTCTCGAAATCTGGGAAGGAAAACAAATAAAAGGAATACAGACCAAAGCGCCTACCTATTGCTAAAAAAAAAAAAAAAAAAAAAACCCAAGACAAAAAAACAAAAAAACAAACAAACTCAAAAACACAGTCACTCAACTGTCATGGAAGGTTTTGCGTCCGTTCGTTCTTGTTAATATTATTATATTTAACACTTTGGGAAGCTGAACTTAGGGAACATAAAAAAACATTATTTATACACTCAGTTATCTAAGTGGTCCTTCTTTCGTGGGATTTTTTAGATAGCCTCTAATCTGTAACCGTGATTGTTAAGTTTTGCACAATGCAGTTTTACAAAGGCTCCAAGTAAATCCGGTTTACTTGAATGTCGGTAGAATGCCTCTGTGCGATCAAACATTTTGATAGGTAACCTTGAGGTTTGTTCTTGATTTGTAGTAATACCTTAATTATACGGAAAACAAAGTAAGAGTGCACCTGTTATCTAAAGATTAGCGTGCCATTGGATTTTTCAAAAACTTGATATAACAGAACTGATGATTTCTTTTTTTTTTTTTTTTTGTTATCTTTTCTTTTTGATTTTTCCTCCAGTTATTTTTTTAAGGTTACAACCATCTGATGTATGCGGCATTACAATTTTTATAACTGCTGATGTAAAAAGAATATACTCTATGATTAAAAATGCTTTGTAAAGGACAGAGATCGCTTTTCAACTTTTTTTCCTTTCCTTTTTCTTTTCTTTTTTCTTTCTTTCTTTTTTTTTTTTTTTTTGTTAAACTCATTTTATAGGCAGCAGACGGTAGTCATAATATTAGTATGCGGAACTCTTGGGTGGCAGCTATCTTTCATTAATTCTTGAAATTCTAAGAAAAATTATGTTTTTATTAAAAACGAATGTAGCCAACCATTTCTTCCGTATGGCTTAATATAATTATCTCTGCACAGCCATCTCTCTCTCTCTCTCTCTCTCTCTCTCTCTCTCTCTCTCTCTGTCTCTCTCTCTCTCTCTCTCTCTCTCTCTCTCTCTCTCTCTCTCTCTCTCTTTAAACATTCTCAATTCTTGTTTAGTCAGCGAAACAAGCGACGGGCCAGCCTTACACATAATGTTATTTTCTAAATCGCTGTCAACCAATCACGATGAGTCTGTCACTCTTCCTCCTCCTCATCGTTGTTTGTTGAACTTGAACTTTGACCTCCACGTGACATTCTTCGTCAAGCTAGACACCACCCTCTAGATCCGGTCATACCTTAGCTCTTATCATGTACGTCCGGGAGCAGATCTGGGTGCAGGCTATCAAATCCACCAATGGCTGCCTTCGAAATAGGCAATGCGACGCAAAACCTCTGATTGTAACCGCAATTTTTCACCTTAACGTTGTAGCGGCACCTAATCCTAAACCGCATTCAGTCAGCTTTCATTCCAATCTTCTGAAGCAAGTTGCATTGTTTTGTCTTATTCTGCTTGAAATTTTTAACAATAAATCGACTTGAATCGAAACCTACAAATAGTGTTTCAAAGCTAACAGAAATTTAACCAAAAGTTTCTTGATAGCCCATGCAGGATGCCCGATATAAAAATAAAACCGTAACTGTTACTTATTTTCTGCAGCCGTCGTAAAAGTTTTGTTTCCTTCGTTCGTAATCGATGCACTGTGAGCCATTTTGAAAGTTGCTATCAAAGATTCTTCCGCGCCAAACGTAAATTTTTTTTCCCATCAGTTTTTCCTTCAAATCCCATAACGTGGGCCTCATTTGATACGCTTTTTTTCTTCACTACAAAAATTCTAATTTTTCCATTTTTATTAATTTCTCAAATTTTTAACAAAATGTCCTGAATTTTTCATGGAATTGATGGGAATGGACTGCTATTTCCCAATCGTAAAGGAGAAAAAAACGAAACTTAAAGCATCGTTCCCAATTATAATCACCATTGACGTAAAGCAAATGGTTACTGAAGTGGATTAAGGCGTAAAAAATTATCCGCTACATTATAGCATCGCTGAAATCAAAACTTGGTATCTTATTAAGTCTCATTCACCAGTTCTTTAATGCTGGTGATATCACGGACAACACTGAAATAGGTCGATTCTAGTGAATCTCTCCTCAGTACGGTTAAGATTTATGTGTTGAGGATAAAAGGAAAAAGTATTCGATGGGGTTATATTGCAAATTCGCGCAGTAAAAGGAGGCTGCTTTTAATATTTTTTTAAATTAAATTTTAATGTTAAAATCTCAGGAGGCTGCTTTTAACAGTTTTCTTTCAGTACATTTTAATGTTAAAATCTCAGGAGTCCGCTTTTAACAGTTTTCTTGGAGTACATTTTAATGTCAAAATCTTAGTCCTGAGATGCCATGTTTGCATGTAAAGTAAAACCTATAGATATTCTATGATACTTTCTATGCTTTTGCCTTAGATGATAGGCCTGTAGATTTCTACGATTCCTTTTATACTTCAAGTGTGAGAAAAATGTTGCATAATTCTGCCTTGTAAATAAGGCAAACATGCGATGGTAATATAATTATCTGCTCCAAACATTTCCACAATGTGTCTTGTGTTTCTGATACAAAAGCAATTTAAGTTTAGGTGGTTGGTTTCAAATAGTCTTTTCAATGACAAAAAAAACATCATAATACGTCCATTTCCTCTCGTTGTTGTTATCGTTGTTTCTGTTCCTCAGCTCAAAACGAAGCTTAATATCGACTGGTATCGCATAGTGCGAGACAGTACGGATGTTCGAGTCTGTAACTGGGTAGTATCTGCTATCACGGATAATTATATCTCATTTGGAACAATAATGAAGGGAGCCCAAAGATAACCAATATAACCAAGACTTCTCCAACTGGTAATCTATTCCATCATACACCATACAACCAAGATCTATCCAATGCGCAAATGTATTCCATCATACACCATATAATCAAGACCTATCTAATGCGCAAATGTATTCCATCATACACCATACAACCAAGACCTATCCAATGCGCAAATCTTTTCCATCATACACCATACAATCAAGACCTACCCAATGCGGAAATCTATTCCATCATACACCATACAATCAAGACCTACCCAGTGCGGAAATCTATTCCATCATACACCATACAATCAAGACCTACCCAGTGCGGAAATCTATTCCATCATACACCATACAATCAAGACCTACCCAGTGCGGAAATCTATTGCATCATACACCATACAATCAAGACCTACCCAGTGCGGAAATCTATCCCATCATACACCATATTATAATCAAGACCCACCCAGTGCGGAAATCTATTCCATCATACACCATACAATCAAGACCTACCTAGTGCGGAAATCTATTCCATCATACACCATACAACCAAGACCTACCTAATGCGCAAATCTATTGCATCATACACCATACAATCAAGACCTACCCAGTGCGGAAATCTATTGCATCATACACCATACAATCAAGACCTACCCAGTGCGGAAATCTATTCCATCATACACCATACAATCAAGACCTACCCAGTGCGGAAATCTATTCCATCATACACCATACAATCAAGACCTACCTAATGCGCAAATCTATTGCATCATACACCATACAATCAAGACCTACCCAGTGCGGAAATCTATTGCATCATACACCATACAATCAAGACCTACCCAGTGCGGAAATCTATCCCATCATACACCATATTATAATCAAGACCCACCCAGTGCGGAAATCTATTCCATCATACACCATACAATCAAGACCTACCCAATGCGCAAATCTATTGCATCATACACCATACAACCAAGACCTACCTAATGCGCAAATCTATTGCATCATACACCATACAACCAAGACCTACCCAATGCGCAAATCTATTGCATCATACACCATACAACCAAGACCTACCTAATGCGCAAATCTATTGCATCATACACCATACAACCAAGACCTACCCAATGCGCAAATCTATTCCATCATACACCATATAATCAAGACCTACCCAATGCGCAAATCTATTCCATCATACACCATATTATAACCAAGACCTACCCAGTGCGCAAAACTGACCTTAATTGCCAGGGGTTCAGAGACCGTGATTGTGATCTGGTCACGATCCAACCTCAATTCGGACTGAACTTTAGACGGTCGGTGATTGACCAGTCACCAGTATCACATTCGTCTCTCACTCTGCTCCGGCTTGGCGCTGGTTCCAAGACACCAGGCTGATAAGGTTATCAACCAGGCCAGGCAATGCTTTAAACTAGTCTTAGTCGTATCTGAAGTCTTTAGATAAGAAAACGAGCAAACCAGTATTGAGACACAATAATGCTTATGCTTGCAAAGAATACATAAAAGACTTACAGCCATACCGTTCCAAACGTAACTTTATCCAAATAGGGTGTTTTCTAAATACAAATTTTTCTAGGTTTTTAGAATGTGTTTTAACTAAGTAAAAGAAGTTTTTTTTTCTTTTTATATGCAAACTTTATGAAATTTGCAAAGGTCCCTGTTGCGCGACTGGTTAGATATGTTTAGACTTTCATCTTTAATACAAGTTTCCCATGCTGATATTAAACAGTGGTGAAATGAGTTTTTCTAACTGCGACTGAAGTTACATAAATCAGTTGTGAAACAGCGCTGACATAGCTGTATGTAGAACATCAGAACCTCTCGTGTCCTTATACTTTTCTCAACGGAAAGTCACTTACAGAGCCGCTCAAAACAATGTCTTTGACGCTCTAGAAGTGGAAATACTTCGAAAGAAAAAATCCCAAATCTAAATAATTAAGCAAATTCCCTGGTACACATTGAGCATAACTCGTATAGAGAAGACAACACGTTCTTCACCTTTCTTTCAGCCTAGCCGAACAAGCCTTTCTCCTGACAAACGCTCTTGATTCTATCCTGCAGTTTTTTGTCCCCATTAAATAATAAAAAATCAGACTTTTAATTTCTCAGATTTCTAATGTCATGAGTTTCAGGTAACCGAAACAAGATCCGCATCGATTACGTTTTTTTTTAAATTTGTCAACGCACATTCAGGAAAAAAATAATCGTGAAATAAGACGTGTTATGAATAAAGTATTCGTTGATCTTGAGTCGGCTATTATGTCCTATAAAACTAAAAGACTGCTCCAAAATTGTATCTATTCATGTTTGAATATATTTGAATCGTTAACTAAGTAACTTTTTCATAATGAGAGTTGCCAGTTTACTGGAGAAATTTTCAATCACCAAAAAAAAATATATATAAATAGGAAAATGAAACTGGACTTTTTTAAACTTCATATTTTACAAAAGATCAAAATAATCTATATTTACGTCGGTCTAAATTTTGAGCAACTTTATCTATTGTCAAAATAAGATTTTGGAAAAGACTGGTAGGCTAGGATAGTGTGATGAAAGTAATTAACAAGTCCCTAAGCGCAAAGCAATAAAATTGAAAAAAAATCTTATAACAATTTCTCACAGTAATAAAAGTTAAAATTAGTAACAACATTATCAATAACTATAATAATAATAATAATAATAATAATAATAATAATAATAATAACAACAATAATAATAATAATAATAATAATAATAATAATAATAATAATGATGATGATAATAATAGTAATAATAATGATAATAATAATGAAACTACTACTACTACTACTACTACTACTACTACTACTACTACTACTACTACTACTACTACTACTACTACTACTACTACTACTACTACTACTACTACTACTACTACTACTACTACTACTACTACTACTACTACTACTACTACTACTACTAATGATAATAATAATAATAATAATAATAATAATAATAATAATAATAATAATAATAATAATAATAATAATAATAATAATAATAATAATAATAATAATAATGCGGGAAGAACTCTTTGACAAACACTAGATAACGAGATCTCATCCAATCAGACCCAGCATTACTTTATGTGTATTAGACCAACCTGCCCTCCTAGATACATGATTGTAAACCCAACACATCTGGTCACCCTGCCCAAAACCTTAAGTTTCATCAGCCACCAGGAAGTCTGCAGCATCAAAACCAGAACAAAACTACAGTTCGCTTGAATAATAAAAAAAAAGCAACCACGAAAAACAGATCAGATCGATTGTTTAATTACTGTCATAGTCTGTGACGTGTCATTCCCACATAATGATATGCGCTATCTATCCATATCTTGTTTGAAAGATAATTGACATTAAAAAAAAAATCGCCTTGGATCGCAATGTAAATGAATGCAGAGATTAAGATAGATGTGAACACAATAATTATTATCTAGCGTGCAGAGTAGCGGCGACGGCCATTCTCAAGGACAGGCTCGAAACTCGTGAAGCAGGAAGTACGTAGGGCATGACTTGGTATTGTACGTTGATATAAGAAATGTATTCGGCCGAACGCGGCAATTATAATGATGCTTCTCTCTCTCTCTCTCTCTCTCTCTCTCTCTCTCTCTCTCTGTCTGTCTGTCTGTCTCTCTCTCTCTCTCTCTCTGTCTGTCTGTCTGTCTGTCTGTCTCTCTCTCTCTCTATCTCTCTCTCTGTCTCTGTCTCTGTCTCTGCCTCTATCTCTGTCTCTGTCTGTCTCTGTCTCTGTCTCTGTCTGCCTCGCTGTCTCTCTCTCTGTCTCTGTCTCTGTCTGTCTGTCTGTCTGTCTGTCTGTCTCTCTGTCTCTCTCTGTCTCTGTCTCTGTCTCTCTGTCTGTCTGTCTGTCTGTCTCTCTCTCTCTCTCTCTCTCTCTCTCTCTCTCCCTCTCTCTCTCTCTCAGTTTCCCTTTCTTTCTTTCTGTCTCTACCTCTTTCGCTCTCTGTCTCTCGCTTTAATTAAAGTTAATTAAATCTTCTCTCGTGTGGGTGTCTCTGTCTGTAGGCCTAAATGTATACCAGTCTATTTTTTGATTGCCTGCCTTTCAAACCGTCCGTCTCTCAATCTTTCCTTCTCTCAATCTTTCTTTCTCTCTCTCTCTCTCTCTCTCTCTCTCTCTCTCTCTCTCTCTCTCTCTCTCTCTCTCTCTCACAAGCTCTCTATTAGATCTTTCTTTTTTTACTTGACAGAAATAATGAAAGCAGCAAGTAGCCAACGAAGCAAGTCTCTATTCTGCCCATGAAACGTGACCAGATTCCCACGCAGCTGGACTTTGAAGGGTTCAACACGGGGCAGACACAGTTTTAGGACGCCGCGGTTCAACAACTTTGAAAAGAAGAAGGAAACACAGGTCTTAATAATTAAATCTATTAATAGGGCTTTGTGGTTAAGGACAAATAGAATTATATTAGCAGTGCTGCGTCTTTTATTGGATTCTGCACTCTAATTCCTATAGTCTTTGCTCCAGTTCCTTATCAAAACTTGCTCTCTCTCTCTCTCTCTCTCTCTCTCTCTCTCCCTCTCTGTCTTTCTTCTCTCTGTGTCTGTATCTTTCTGTTCTCTCTGTCTCTGTCTCTGTCTCTGTCTCTGTCTCTGTCTCTCTCTCTCTCTCCCCTCTCTCTCTCTGTATTTCTCTCTGTTTCTTCCACTCTTTTCTTCTCCTATACAAAATTCCCTTTGCTCCACATAAACTTTCTTTTGCATTCTGCTTTTTTATCTCTTTTTCACTCGCTTTCTTTCTCTTTGACTCTATATACTGGTACCCCCTTCCTCTCCCTATCTCTCTCACTCTCTTTTTCTCCTTCTCCTTCTCTCTCTCTCTCTCTCTCTCTCTCTCTTTATCTTAACTATAATTCTATGTTGAATTACTGTGATTATGTTACCTAAAGCAATTGATCTAAATACATTCTTCATTGTAAAACCTCAATCTAAGGACAAAATTCAAAAGAAAAAAAAAAAAGCAAAACACAGCAATAGAAAACGAGAGAAAAAGTAAAAAATCGGAGTTTATGTGTATCTTTTACTCGTAGATTACCGCAGACTTCTTCAAGTAGAAGCTTGGGCTTGACTGAGATCGAACGCGCGACAGTATTTGCCTCATTTAAAAAGAACGTATCGCATGCAATCTAGTTTTTTCCACTTATTTTACATGCTGTTTTGTATCGTTCTCGGAAAGAGGAAAAGGATAGTGGAAGAAAGGGGGCAAGAGATGACGAAAAAAAACAAAAAAAAAAAAACAACAAATTCAACTGCTACTCTTTTTTTTTTTTTTTTGTTTTTTGTTTTTTGACCTGGGTCATTTTGCACATAGATCTACTCCCTTTGTAATGTCAGTACGCAAGGCGGCACTAAATAAATTTGCAATTTGCTTTTTTTAGAGTAGATTTTAGAACTGCTATAACGTGATTGCCCCCCCCCCCCCCCCCCCACACCCCCCCCCCCCCAAAAAAAAAAAAAAAAAAAAAAAGGCAAACCAACCAACCAACCATGAATAAAACGACCAGCGACAAAACAGCAGCTACCAGGTATTTGGAAGCCTCCAGTGTTCGGCTTGGTGCTAGCAGAGGCTCTTGGTCCTGTTTGTAAACGATGAGTGCTTCTCTAAGTGCCTTCGCTCACTACTAAGAGACTTAGCATTGTTTTTCCCGTCTCTAAACAATGAGAGCCTATTTATCTAATTGTTCTGACTCACTTTTTAAAGACTTAATTGTTTTCCTTTTTATTGCAGCTAAGAAACAATTTTATAT
The DNA here is from genome assembly GCA_033675545.1 of Elysia crispata. Lineage (NCBI taxonomy): Eukaryota > Metazoa > Mollusca > Gastropoda > Plakobranchidae > Elysia > Elysia crispata. The sequence goes on from JAWDGP010005908.1 coordinate 53,715, forward strand.
GTGTATCATTTATGCCTGGGATCTTTTCAAATTTTTAAAATCCTGTTTCTAATTTTGGGTTTTCTCTTTGTTGATTTAAAGTTCATTATGTATTTCTAGTTAAGGTTCTGTTTTTTTTTAATATAGCGCTGTTTCTAATTAAAACCCTGTTCAGTTGTGAGACAATAAATGTGCAAATAAAAAAAAGCTAACCTCGTGCATTCATAATTACACCAGTCCATCAATAATAAATCACAGCGCACTACCATCCTTTATCTTGCAAGCAAAGCACACCGGATTACACTAGGATTTCAGAAGTTGACATTTTTGAACCGTCACATGACTGTCACACGCAAAACTCATAAATGCGAAAACATTGTCTCGTGGCCGGTTTAACCAGAGTTTTGCAAAATTTAATTGGTTTGTAAGAAACAACACTTTCTATAGATAGCATTAGCCTCGTTGAAAACAAACTAGCGGGGCATTCCGTTTCTGTAGATTCTGAATATTGCAATATGATTCGTCCCAAACAAATTTTTCTTTTAAAAGTTTGAAGCAATTTTTTTTCCCGCTATTTAATTGTTAGGGAAATTCCTAATCTCTAAAACAATTTGCAGAGCTTTTTTGTTTAAGGAAAAAAAAAATCTGATAGCATTCGGTAAAGTTTTATTATAATTGTTCCTGCAGCTCTGCGGTCTGTAGGTGAGTGTCATTATTTATATTGAATATTATGTCCTAAAAACAAAGAAAGAAAAAGAGGGGGGAAAGCTGTAATCTAAAAATAGTTGACAGATATTGCTCAGCCCTCAGCCTATGAATGTTAGAAGGAATGAGAAATGCTGCTGAAGAAACGATAAGTACCATTAGCCAGAAAGGTTACATATCTCCTCGTTAGACTGAACAAAGTTGATTTTCTGACTCAACCATTCAGATGTGGGTTTAAATTGAAAGCCGTGTGTCGTATTAGCACGGGGAAATATCCTAGTCACGTTTGAATCCGAGAAATGTAGGCTATTCACTCTTACAGTACCTACATCTCAGCATCTCAGCTTTATGTTGACCTTTTCTTGCCATCTCTAGGTCTAAGGTAAGACGTTTATTTTGTTCACCGACTTCTTAAGGCACAGAACCTTGGTATTTGTCGATTTTTTTTCCTTATCAATACTTGCTCTCTCTCTCTCTCTCTCTCTCTCTCTCTCTCTCTCTCTCTCTCTCTCTCTCTCTCTCTCTCTCTCTCTCGGACGGAATGTATCAAACAGATGATTAATAGATTAGGCAAAAAATCTTTCAATGTACAATGTGAAAACTATAGAGATGTTAAATCATTCAAAACTTCAACTTAACTCTCCAGAGCCCGGATGGTTGCAAATTCGGCTATTTAAATCAAATGTTGATGAAAATGACTTATTATATTGCCATTTAATAACATATAATAAGTTATTTTCATCAACATTTGAATGGAACTTTGATTGCCTGCCTTTCAAACCGTCCGTCTCTCAATCTTTCTTTCTCTCAATCTTTCTCTCTCTCTCTCTCTCTCTCTCTCTCTCTCTCAAGCTCTCTATTAGATCTTTCTTTTTTTACTTGACAGAAATAATGAAAACAGCAAGTAGCCAAGGAAGCAAGTCTCTATTCTGCTCGTGAAACGTGACCAGATTCCCACTCAGCTGGACTTTCAAGGGTTCAACACGGGGCAGACTAAGCAGTGCGTATCACTTGTCTCAGTAATCAGAGAAAAGGGATTGGGTTGCTAGGAATTAGGTTGGTGAACAGGCAGTAGGAGTTGGTGCAAACATCCGGGTTTGTGGGAAGGCGCAACTTCTTTAAATCGACAGATTGTAATGTGAAACAAGGATGACTCGCCTTTGCTTCACATTTGGAGACGATCCAAAATCTCTTCACTCATCACGTTTGGAGAAGACGGATCTCCTTCACCTCATGGAGGACTTGTGGTCGGCGGCATGTAGAGCAACTGCCCTGCGCACCAGTGAGATTTTCCACTGGATCTGACCCACGCCACTCTCAACTGATGTGTCTCAGGTCTAATCTCTAAATCTATGTCCCACATTTTACAAACTTGTGAGATGGAAAAAAAAAGATACACTCTCGCCTTAGCGGACGGAATGTATCAAACAGATGATTAGTAGATTAGGCAAAAAATTTTTCAATGTACAATGTGAAAACTATAGAGATGTTAAATCATTCAAAACTTCAACTTAACTCTCCAGAGCCCGGATGGTTGCAAATTCGGCTATTTAAATCAAATGTTGATGAAAATGACTTATTATATTGTCATTTAATAACATATAATAAGTTATTTTCATCATTTGAATGGAACTTAAATCAAAGATTTTATTATCTTGTTCTTCTTGTTCTTCTTGTTCTTCTTCTTGTTCTTGTTCTTGTTGTTGTTGTTGTTGTTGTTGTTGTTGTTGTTGTTGTTGTTGTTGTTGTTGTTGTTGTTGTTGTTGTTTTTTTTCTTCTTCTTCTTCTTCTTCTTCTTTTATTCTTCGTCTTGTTCTTGTTCTTTTCTTCTTCTTCTTCTTCTTTTTTCTTCTTGTTCTTGTTCTGTTCCTTTCTTGTTCTTCTTGTTCTTCTTCTTTTTCTTAACAAATAATACGAGACTAACTTGAATCTTCCAAAAAATGCTTCTGTATTTTAATTATTCTCACAAGCAGTTGTCTGAGTAACACCATTCCAAAAAGTATGATATTATTTTTTACAAAACCAGAATCTAAAAAATCAACAGTGCATTGTTATGTAGAAAAACAATTATAGGATCCTGGTTTTTCGTCACGAATCACTACTTTAGAATATGAAACGCTATTTCGGTTTTTATTTTTATTTTGGGTTTGGTTTGTTTTCTCTTTGCTATATAAACTCTTTCATTCTTTTTATACTTTGTAATGTTTCGGTTTCGTTTCCGTTTCTGTTTTGGCGTATCCGTATCCTTTCAACGTTCTCGCAATTCATCAGTAATTGGCCATAATATAACAGAAAAGTATCGACTTCCTTATTGTTACAGGAACCACTTAGAACATTTCTAATTGATTTATGAAAGTCATAAGCACGTAAATATTAGCAGTTCCAAAGGCTCACGTTTCAATGTCCTGCTCTTCTGTGTTTGTATGTATGAAAATTATCGCTCCTTGTCGTGCTCTTAAAGATCTAGTAAGCCCGCCAGAATAATTTATCCCAAGAGTTTACCCTTGTCGTGTTTACTGCTCAGCGCTAGACGATATAAAACAATAACAACAACAACAACAACAACAACAACAACAACAACAACAACAACAACAACAACAACAACAAAACAACAAATATAACGAAGTAATATTTCAGAAATTCTGTTCCCAGCACTAGAATGTTGGCAAGATGACAACACTCCCAGAGACTGCCCCGTGCTGGATGTTGTATATTGTATGAGAGTCAGAGTTGCAAATGTAGGTTGCAAACCCTCATTATGTCTAGGATAATTTGCAATAAGCTCGTAATCTAAATCTTGTGCTTCCAGGTATGAATCTTTGTTGCTTCTGTTCCACCTTGCTCTAGAGTATTTTAGATTGTTTGGTAGGCTTATTGTAACCGCGGAATATAATCTGCAGCGATGGTCTTTACTTTATTTTTTTTTTTTGTATAAAGCACCTTAACTTAAATTACCATAGTTAAAGTAGTTAACATAATATTATACCAATCACAACTTAGATGGATGTAAATAACAATGCCAGGAAATGTATTTCATTTTTCAGAGCCCTATATTTTTTTCTAATTTCAGTACTTTTGGAACTAAATTTAAAGAGAAAAAAACTCTCAAGACCTCTTACAAGATGACCCATATTATCAGCCTTTTATTAAAGTACGGTCATGCCAAACTATTATTACTTAACTCCATTCTTAAAGAACTACATTTACCACTACTTATACAACTTTCTATCCCTCTCTACTACTACTACTACTACTACTACTACTACTACTACTACTACTACTACTACTACTACTACTACTACTACTACTACTACTCTTACTCTACTACTACTACTACTACTACTACTACTACTACTACTACTACTACTACTACTACTACTACTACTACTACTACTACTACTACTACTACTACTACTACTACTACTACTACTACTACTACTACTACTACTACTACTACTACTGCTGCTGCTGCTGCTGCTGCCTTTGGTGCTCCTTATAGTAGTGGTGGCACTAAAACTCACTCGTTTCCTCCATTCCCGACCGCCTCAATTTTCTCTCTTCTTATTTCGCTGTTTATTTTTCTTCTGTGTATCCCTCTTTCATTATGTCTCCCCCCCCCACACACACACTCTTCTCGTACCCCTCCCTCGCCCCCCCCTCTCTCTCTCTCTCTCTCTCTCTCTCTCTCTCTCTGTCTCTCACTCTCTTGCTGTGTATTCCAAAGTCAATCTTTCTCTAGCTCTTTCGCTCTTTCTTACCCTGTAGGAAATTTACTCTTCTCGTTTCCCCACCTTCTGTTTCTTCCTATCTCTTTATTCTTCATCTGTCTGTTTATACCTGTCTCTGTTTTTTTCTCTGACTGTCTGTCTGTCTGTCTGTCTCTCCCTCTCTCTCTGTCTGTCTCTGTCTCTGCCTCCGTCTCTTTCTCTGCTTTTCTGTCTGTCTGTCTGTCTGTCTGTATGTATGTATGTATGTATGTATGTATGTATGTATGTATGTATGTATGTATGTCTGCTTGCCTGCCTGTCTGCCTGTCTGTCTGTTCTACGGGACTCCGATCTTAGACCAGGATGTGTCCCCAGGCGAACAACAGGGGTTGTCTTTCACGGTTCATTATCGTTTCAACATGACAGAGCAGCATTGTACTGTGACTCTAGTTATTATTATGGGTTTTTTTTAGGTGTGTTTGCAGTGACAGATTTGTAACGCGGGGTTAGATCTAGCAAGAGTGTCGCAGTAAAATCTGCTGGGGATCTAGGACACAGCACGTAAATCTAGATCAGGATGAATGATTTGACAGAGCTTGAGGACTGATGTATATTTATGAATCAAAATACTTCCTCATTCAAAATTTTCTGATGATTGTTTCTCTCTAACACTGTGTTTTTATGCCAGTCTGCATTTCTCAACCTTTCTCTCTCTCTCTCTCTCTCTCTCTCTCTCTCTCTCTCTCTCTCTCTCTCTCTCTCTCTCTGTTTCTGTCTCTGCATCTCTCTCAGCATCTCTCTCTCAATCTTGCCCTCTCTCTCCATCTATTTTTCCCTCTTCTCCTACCAACCTATCTACCTGTCCAACTATCTATCTACTTATGTATCTCTCTATCCATAAATCTGTCTATTTATTTATTTAGATATCTCACAATGAGTAAAATGCTCAGCTAATGGAGCATTAAAAGATTGTAAAGATTTTGTTATCTGTCTTTATATGCTATCTATTAATCTATATATTTATCAATCTTTCTATCTATCTATCTATCCATTTAACTATCTATCTATCTATCTATCTATCTACCTATCTGTCTATCTATCTGTCTACCTACCTACCTAACTATCTCTCTGTTCATCTATCTATCTGTGTACCTACCTACCTACCTGTCTATCTATCTATCTATCTATCTATCTATCTATCTATCTATCTATCTATCTATCTATCTATCTATCTATCTATGTATCTATCTATCTATCGGCCTCTTTTCATCTCTCCAGTTTTCTTTCTTTACCTGTTTCTCTCTTTGAAGGACTATCTCTCTCTCTAGATTTCATAAAAAGCCTGGTCTTTGTGCTTTATCGATTCTCAACCCCAGATTTTGTCCGACACTCATTGGACGATTAAGTAAACCATTGAGCTGTTGTTATTGCTGTATAATATAAATGTCCTTAGTCACACGATTAAATACTCCACTTACTTAGATCGGTTCGATCTCGAGGGTGATCTAGTAATAACAAATTATTATTTTTCATGTAATCATTACACATACATGTTTGCGGCGCTCGACACTGTGAGGGCGGTATGTGGTTCACTCGCTCGAGCAAATGAATTGACAACCAAGAAGTCCGGATTCGATTATTGGCTCCTTCACCTGGTGTTAGGATCGGGTCATATTGAACGGGCTCTAGTATCGGATTGGCCGAGAGCCAACGTTTCTTTGTAATAAATTTTTAATCCTACATTTTTGGGCCGGGTAGGAAAATTGAGGATAGATATGTTCAAGCATTTCTTGCTCTCCCACGGACGGATGGAATTATGCTGCTTAGTGTTGGTATCCCCATCTCTCATGATTGTATTGTGTGAAGCCTAAATACTTCACGTATTTGATGAGCTACTCGTACCTGAACAGAGCCTTCAGTGAATTAATATTTCAAGTTGTTTTGAACCAGTGGAGTCACTGATACTTTTCTCTGAAGTCAACCATAGCCCACTGTACATGATATGAGAGGAAAAAAAATAAGGGAAAGAAACCTAGAATTTAAAGATTATTTTGGTGCTGTGCTATTATTTCCCTTGTCAGTTAGAAAAGGATATAGGTTGAGATCACATGACAACAATTGAAGTTTGCTTTTGTTGAGTACGTTTGGATCTTGGGATAGATATATAAATAAAAAAAAATGGAAGGAAAACAAGTGGTTTAATCATATGATTGATATAAACTAAAGATTATAGATGAATATAGACGTGAAAATTTATTTCACCAGACATCGGTGTATGATTAACAACAAGACAGAACGTTATAGGAGAAGGCTGTCTACAAGAAAGTTTTCAAGAATTTTTTAAAGATTCGAATGATAACTTCTGTTGTTAGAGCTTAATGGATCACCCCATATAATATACAACCCGTTTCAAAAAAGATGGCACCCTCGAAATTTTCAATAAAACAGTAACTGTTAAACGTGTAGTAAAACAATTTAGGCTCAACATAGAACAGTATATGTAGCAACTTGTGTGCAATTTTTGTAAACAAGGAACAAAAGCTCAACCAACAGCAAAGATTAAAAAAAGTAGTGAAAATGAAATTGAACAGGATTAACGTCAAACTTGAAAAACGTGTTTTGAAACAATATAAATCAGGTGGCCGGTGGGGGCAACTGGAAAAAAAACTGTGAAAAGAAAATGCAAAGATAGGCGAGTAAAAGCTGAAGAAATACAGTAAATAGATCTAGTTTTATTGACTCATTTAACAATTATTAATTTTAGAATGGCATATGCTCAAAGTGCGTCCCATTGACGGCCAAGCACCTTTCAACTCTTTTGGGGAAGTTTGCGATGACAGCCTTGCATGTTGCCATCGGAATGCCACGAACAGTTTCCTCAACTGCTTGTTTCAATTCTTCCAGATCAGCCGGCTTGCCACGATAGGAAACTGCTTTCAAATAACCCCACAAGTAAAAATCGCAGGGATTCAGGTCCGGAGAATGAGGAGCCCATTCAACTGTAGTGCGTCTACTGATGATTCGGTCCTGGAACTTTGATCTGAGCCACTGAAGGGTACAGTTCGCAGTGTGGGGAGTAGCCCCATCCTGCATGAACCATTGGGAGTCCACATCGACATGTTTTCTTTTCAGTTAACGAAGAATTGCTTCAACACACCCATGTAACGCTCTGCGTTGATTGTCGTTGTTTCGTTCTCGTCGTCGACAAACCAGATGGGGCCAATAATTCCTTGAGTACTGATAGCAGCCCAAGCAGTACATTTCTCCGCGTGAAGGGGCCGTTCGAGAACATACTCAGGTGGAGATCTCCCCCAGTAAAATGCACTTTGTGAGGAAACATGTCCAGACAAATAAAAATGGGCTTCGTCCGTGAACCACACATTGTCAAGAAAGTCAGGCTCACAACGAAGACGTTCACGGAACCACTGGCACATGAGCACCCTCTGCCCCTTGTCCTGATCGTTCAACCGCTGCTTGACTTGCAGTGAGAACGATTGCATCTGCAGATTGGAATGCAAAATTCTGTGCACACTGCTCCTAGACAGGCTAAGTTCCTGACTTCTCCGTCTTATTGATTTCTTGTGATCCGCCTGGACGGACTGGAAGACAATAGCGGCATTTTCTTCGTTTTCGGGCGACCAGAGTTAGTTGCCTGTCCCGCTCGCTTTCGGTGACGATTTTCTGTGCTGCCAAACGTTTCAAACTTGTTTGACCACCTAAAGATAAATTTTTGGCTGGACATCTACGCAAGTTGAAGTAGTGTCGAAACTTTTGTTGTGTCTGCAGTATGCTGCCTGTCTTAGTGTAGAGACGGACACAAAAGGCCTTCTCTACGTCTGTCCACGGTGCCATGGCAAATGAAGAGTGTCTTGGACTATGAAATTGATTTCTTTATAAATTAAGTTGTTGCCATGTGACGTCATTAACTGACGTATAGAAAAAAGGCTTTCAATAGTGCTCAGTAGGGCTTTGGGAGGAAAACGCAAGCGCGGGAAAGAAAGGGTGACGCACCGTAACTTTGCAAAAAAATACTTCCTTTGCACTTCGAAGCGCCACTTCAATGTGTCTCAATCATTTTCTCTAAAATTTTGCACATGCCTGTCACATAAGCGGAAGTTACTTGTGTGCAAATCTCAACTTCTTTTCTCTGTTGGTTTTGAAATAATCACAAAAATAGAGGGTGCCATCTTTTTTGAGACACCCTGTATATATATATATATATATATATATATATATATATATATATATAAAACTGTTCATATAACAGATTTTCTTTAATCTCAGTTAAATTTTAAAGTGCTTTTTGATCTCATTTTATGAAGTTTCTACATAAATTTGAATCGTCCGAAGTAATGAATTATATTGTTTCGTATTACTTCAATGGCATGCTAGGAA
>JAWDGP010005908.1:67500-85000 GCA_033675545.1 Elysia crispata
TTCTTTTTCGTCGCCTTCTAAAAGGTCAAAGTTTCAATTTAAAAGTCCATCCGAGGTGTTTGACTGTTTATGATGAGTGTAGTTAAAAGATATCATGATGTTATTGTATGCAATCACCCCAGAAAAAAAAAACCAACAACCCCATGATTGTCAAAGTGAAGTAAAGAAAAGATTAATTACAATCCTAGAACATTTCGGTCATATTTAAAGGGCTGAACGTGTTTCACTTCCTGGCGAAGATCAAGCCTTGGTGTCATCAAGTTTGGGTTAGGGAGACAGGCTCAACAATTTTCGCCAGGCCCTGGGATCTTTCTCGTGATCAGATCATTCATTATTAACTCCGCCCCCCTCAGAGGTCCTGCTTCCGATCAGAGAGCAGGCTCGTTTGTTTCAGAAGTTACAATATTCCAGCAACAGCGAGATGGAGAAAGAGAAGAGGTGAATACAAGAAGGAAGAGAATATCATGAAAAGTGAGCAAAGGGGGGAGGAGGGGGTAGGGAAGAGAGAGAGAGAGAGAGAGAGAGAGAGAGAGAGAGAGAGAGAGAGAGAGAGAGAGAGAGAGAGAGAAGGAGAGAAGCGGGAGAGACACTTTTTGTGGCGTCGGAGATGACGTAGGAAAGAGACAAAAAAGGAAGCAAGAGTTGTTTGCCAGAGAAAGAGAAAGAGAGAGCGAGAGAGACAGATAGGCAGACAAACGGAAAGAGAAGAAAGAGGGTGGAAAAGAGAGAGAGAGAGAGAGAGAGAGAGAGAGAGAGAGAGAGAGAGAGAGAGAGAGAGAGAGAGAGAGAGAGAGAGAGAGAGAGAGAGAGAGAGAGAGAGAGAGAGAGAGAGAGAGAGAGAGAGAGAGAGAGAGAGAGAGAGAGAGAGAGAGAGAGAGAGAGAGAGAGAGAGAGAGAGAGAGAGAGAGAGAGAAGCTGAAAGACAATCACAGTCAGAGAGTTGGGAAATTCCAGGAATAAGCAGCACTGGAATGTTTTGCGACAAGAGTGATAAAGAGTGATAAAGAGTGAAAGATAAGGGGGGGAAAGGAAAAGGTTCGAGAGAGAGAAGGTGAAAGACAGAAGGGGGATAAGAAAGAGTGGGAGAGAGAGGGTGAAAGAGAGAAGGAGGCTAAGAAAGAGTGGGAGAGAGAGAGAGGATAAAAGAGAAAAAGGGGATAAGTAAGAGTAAATAGAGGGTGAAAGGGAGAAGGGGGATAAGAAAGAGTGAGATAGAGTGGATGAAGGGAATAAAGGGGTCAAGGTAGAGTGGAAGAGAAATGGAGAGAGAAGCATGATGGGAAGAAAGAGTGAGAGAAATTGAGAAAGGAATAAAGAAGTGAGGAGAGAGAGAAATCACGGGTAGAGAAAGACTGACAGAGAGATAGACAAAGTGTAATTTACACCACTCGAGCAGTCGTATTTGGCTTGCCTGTAGCATTTAGTTACAATCCTTATTCGTCTTCATCGGTCTCCCACGAGTCCCAATGATATAAACCCTCCGAGTTGATTGGTATATCAATCATTTAGAGGATGGGTGTGCGCCTCTCATGCATTTATCCTCTCCCACCCCACGTCTCTCATAGGTTTCCCGCTAATCATCTTGGACTTTAAAGGCCATTTCAACCGTTACATTGGTGATATCAGTGTGTGCGTAAATATACATACATGTATACATGCATTTGTCCATTGCCATACCACAATCTCTCATTACTCCTGTACTCTCTGTTTTTGTCCAGAAAGGTGTGCATTAGGCTAAAGTTGTGCTTTGAATTTCTATTTTTTTTTTGGCCTGGTCTATGATTGTACATAATAATAATAACAATATTTTGTAGTCTTTTTTTTTACCCGATGAGTTTCTTTTCTTTTTTTTTTTAAGTTCCTTGACCTTTTTCTCATTTACAGCTATATCGGTGTAACCGAATTTTACTTGCAAATTGTAATTATGCCCTATTTAGGATAACAAATTTACTAACGCCAGGGCTACAAAATTAAAGTGTATATGAGTTTTATTGGAAAACATCAGAGTTTGAGGTACTTAACTTTATTTTGTAAACTACATCCCAGCCAATCGGTGAATGAAATTTGAATTGATAATTCTTGATAAAATTAATTATCCTGACACTTGGAGTAGTGCCGCTAAAATATTCTTCTTCTATCAATTCAATGCTTTGGAACCAAATAAAAACGTTCTCCTTTTGATATAAATGTAACAGTCTCAAGGGTAAAAGAAGTTAAATTACCCAAATCTTTTTCCATACTGATGTCATATAAGGATATAGTATATACGCATTCGCAAAATGAAAATAAGTCTCTGCGTCAAGTTTCATAAATTCTTCACTTTAGATGTTCCGAGGCGATATTACAATATAAGCGCTTTGTTATTTTCATTACTTAAAAAAAAAATAGTCACAGAAGATTTCATCAACTCTCTTATCACTGTTAGATCTGTGAAGGAAATATAAACTGGACCGATTAAAAGTTGTCACGCCTCGCATCAGGTCGACACTTAGCGAAGAACAAACAGCCTTATCTATTGAGTTGACTGGGTTTTTTTTTAAAGTACAATATACGATATTTGTCATGTTTTAATATTCTACTTCCAATTCCAACAACAAAATTTCCTCTGGGACTTCCTACAGCCGATTAAACCCACTTATTTGTGACTAGATTAAGTGTTAGGTCTCAATATTTCAACCCTACAGTGCCTGGAGGGTACTTCATTAGAAGAATGGAAAATGCATAAAAACTCATTCTGTAAGTGATTGCTTGCCTGTTTCACTTAAATCGGCAAAACATTCACGCTTTTAGATGTCTAGCGTGAAACTTGATACGGGGAGAGACAAAGTGATTAAAAAAAATAAAAAAAAGATACAAGGGTGAGAGATAAAAAGAGAGTGTGCCTCTGTATGAGAGAGAGAAGGAGAGAGACAGACAGACAAACAGACTGACTAACAGACCAACAAAGAGAAAAAGAGAAACACAGACAGGAAGAACAACAGTCGGAAAGAGAGACGAACTAAGACAGGGATAGTTCAAGAGAATCCGAGAAGTTTTACCTTCTTAAACTTTCCACATCCTATTTTTTTTTAATTAATAACCATGTAGACACAAGGAAGAAGACCATGCGCATTCAGTTTAATAACTATACTATGTTTCGAAAGTACGTACAGAACATTTTTTTTTGTACACAATGACTTTCTGCATCATAATTTTTTTTTGCCTGACCAGTGCAGTAAAGAATTTTTTTAAAAATTAAGATAATCTGTAAGCCTCTGTCTCATAAACTTGAATCTGATCAAGAAGCTACAAGTCCTGAATGCTGGTGAAGTCTTCTTTAAAAAATTATTGTTCGCAAAATCTGTTTGCTTGCTTAGTATTTGCGGGTCAATGCTTTTAGGCTTTCATGCAAAAGGTAAAAACGTGGATCTTTGAAAAGAATGATGGACACTGTATTTGTAAGACTCACTTCGCAGTGCCCACAATAAGCAGTCATGTTCTCAAAGCTTTTTTCCCCTTTGTAGGCCTAAGGACGAAGCAATTCTTGTAGAAGCAAGATCTACATTTTGAAGACTTATGTAGCCCACAGAATAAATTCTGATCTAAATCTAGAATCTGGATGTCAGATTGTGAAAACACTTGAAAGATTCTTCTATTTTGTATAATTATTTACACTGTGATTTGATAGTAAATGTTACTTAGCAGTCAAGATGTGGAAAGAAAAATGTCATTCAAGAGAATGAACACGTTATAGTATAAATGTTAAGATCAGAAATTTATTAAAACAAAAAAGTGCGCAAAATTCACCACATTGAAAAAAAATAACAATAAATATTATCTTATTGGGCATACCTTTATATAAGTCATGAATATGATATAGATCTAGATAAGGTCTCAAGTTTACAATCAAAGCTAAAAAAAAAGATCATATTCAATTCATTATCGTTAATTTGAAGCGGTGTTTTATATTTCACCCTTTTTTTTTAAGCCCTGTAGGCATTGCATCTGTAGCTGGATTGCACATTGAGTGTATAGATTTAGATCTAGCAGACATGGCTGAGGTACAATCGGCTCATCGCAGACCGCAAGAATGGATCGTGAATTATTGATAAAGGTGAAGTATCTGTGAACAAACGATCCACTGGTACATCTAGATCGACACAATCATGTGCCGCTTTGCTGTCCGTTGATTATGTGAATTTGTTTTCGAAACAAATCGTTGTTTTTTTTTATTTGTGTGAGAAAAGTATATGGCAATTGTTTTTTCGGACCCTAGACACTAAGTTCTGTTTAGCGAAAAATTCATAACGTAATGAACAAACTTCTAGCATCTGCCTATTTTATTAGAAGTTTCGCAAAAAAATCCAATATTGAATCTTTTTTCCGAGAACAACTAAAAATGTAAAAAGTGTTCGAAACTCATTACCGGAATAAGAACGGCTAAAAAAGAAATATCTAGAGTTTTCAACATCTTGGTTAATAACATATCTGATCATACAGAACATCACAAAAATAAACTGTTGCGCAGACGAGTCGTTCAATTTGTGTACCGAGTGGTGCATTCCATAAGTTTTTCATTTGTTAAGTGGGTGAGCAAAAATAGGAACATCGAAAAGAAACAAGTTCGTGACTGTCCTCAAAATCTTTCGCACACTCATAATAATTGATAGTAAAAAAATGCTTTTAGCCACTTTTTTTTGTTTTGTTTTATAGCTTTGTTACATGGGCACATCAAGAGAGGTCGTGCTAGATGATTCTTTTTTTCTGTACGCAGATGAATTTTTCCTTTGAGTAAAGAAAATACACTAAGTTGGCTGACGTGGACTGTGAGAATCACTTGATGCTTGAAGTATTAGTCGAAACAGATCAGAGATTACACACTTCGACTCTCATTATGCTCAGACTGTTTAGAACCAGTTGTGGCATCTCACCTTTTTTTCCTATTTTGTTTTGCCCATAAGATGCAAGAGAAATTTTTTAAATCTCTGTAATGAATTGATTGTTTGGAGAGCAAAGAAATAGAAATTAATATTAAATTAAAACTTTTTTCTAGATAAAATTGTTCTCAGAAAGAAAAAAAAACCGAAGGCTAGAAAGTTCGGGTTTAGAACAAGCATGAATTTGAACATTTGGATATGTAGAAAATTGATGGGGACAGAATGTAACATTGAAAAAAAGATTATTCAGACAGTAGAGTAAAATTGGTCCCAGAAAGGGAAGTTACTAAATTATAAAACTTTTTAGTTCATAGATTATACCTCTAGATCCATTGATTATTCCAAACTTCAAGTTCTTCTGTATCTTTTTTTCCGAGCATACTAGAACCAAAATAATTTGAGCCTAAGAACAAACTTTGATTGTCCAAAAAAAATTGATTAAGACCGAATAAGAGCGTGAAACTTATAACATGATTTGTGCAGCTACTAACAGCATCACGGTCGAAATGAAAATCAGTAAACCGTAGCTGATATCAATGGATGTACTGAAAATTTAAGATGGATTGTAGCCAATATCAAAAAAAAAAAAAAAAAAAGAAAAAAAAATCTTCGAAAATTTTATTTTATTTTTTTTTTTTTTAAACCTGCTCTATACTATCGAAAAAAAAAAGATTCTGCACACTACGACTTCAGCGCTATAACAGATTTTGAATCAATCGGTGCAGAGTCTTTCATAGCTGTGAAATTCTTTATCAACAAAGGCATAGTAACTAAAATTCTCACTCCCTTCAGAGAGAAAGAGAGAGAGAGAGAAAAAGAGAGATAGAGAAAGAGAGATAGAGAGAGAGAGAGAAAGAGAGAGAGAGAAAGAGAGAGAGAGAGAGAGAGAGAGAGAGAGAGAGAGAGAGAGAGAGAGAGAGAGAGAGAGAGAGAGAGAGAGAGAGAGAGAGAGAGAGAGAGAGTGAGGGCGCGGGGCCATTTCCTGCCCAAATTGTCTGTTTCCTCACTTTTCAAATTTGCGTGTGAAAAAATAGTTGGTTAGGAAAAGAAAAAAAAACGGAAAATGAGAGCGGCAAAGAGAGATAGAGAGAGATGGAGAAAGAGAGAAAAAAAAAGTTTGAGAGAGAAAGAGAAAGAAGAAACAAAGAGACATGCAGATGGGCAGAGAAAGTTGAATGACGACTCTTAGAAAAACAAAGGCCATTCAGGAATGAAAGGCTTAGTGACAGGAAAAATGACTGACAAAAAGATTGACAGAGAGTAAAGAGGGAAAAACCAAGCATAGTTGATTATTAAAAAATCGTAATCGCTATAGGGAAAGAAAAAAAAGAGAGAGAGATAGGAAAGAGAGATAAAAGAACGAATAGAGAATACAGGAGAGGCAGAGAGTAGACGGTCGATTTATTTTGAATACAAATCAAAGAAATTTGAAGAGCTCATAAGGGAGAGACGTTGAGAAAATGAAAGGGAAAAATTGCAGAGAGAGTGTCTGAGAGACAGTTAGAAAGAGGCGGGAGAGGACAGAAATAGTAAACCTTGTGTCTGAGGTCTACAGATTAAAAGACCCGCTGAGTAGAAAAATCGCTTTGTGAGGACCTAGCCAGGCCGCACGTGCATAGATCCAGTTCTGTCAGGCAGCAGTTTGTTCGAGAGGTGAGCAGTCATCTGGCAGTGTTACTCACGCTCTCCCAGTCATGATGGCTGGCACCGCTCCCGCACCTTAGCTGTGTCACCCTGCTCGGTCTGTGAGTGTCCGCCAAGCCCAGGCAGAGTCAGGTCTGCTGACATCCAGGATAATGCATGGATGAAGTCCTAGTGAGGGAGGAAGGTGTTGTAACGGCCCTGGATGTTCCGAAACAATGTGCTCGTAGCTGCGTTGAGGTTTAACGGTTTACAGGATGATCTTTTCTCTTTAGTTGCTTGGTAGACGAAGTAAGGATTGGATTTGCTCATTAACATCGGAATCTTTGTTAGATCAGCACCATGTAGCGGAATTTTTTTGTTGTTGTGTTAACAGAAGAGATTGTTCAAGAAGGGAATCTAATTATTATGTAAGTACTCGATTTTCATTTTGTCTTTCTGATTGCATTTCCTATTTGATGTATCATTGGTTTGATTCTGCTCGTAATAGTGTCCAGTTGGTTTTGTTTACTTTTTTTTCTTTTAATTTTGTTGTCCGCGTCGCTTGCAAGTTACAACAGTTGTGTAGATTCGGCGGCATTAGATAAAGCTTCTAGCGGGTTTGGTTACATTTACGTTCTTTCGTGCATCAACAGTGTGTGATGAATCAGTCATATAAAGTACAAAATTAAAGACTCAATGGGGTGGAAAAAAAAATGATTAATCAATTCTAGTTTCATAGTAAATTTTTTCTCAATCTCTCCTGAATCCCCGCTCCCCGCTCCCTCCTCAATACCCCACTTTTACTCAATGTTTTGGTTATTTTAATGAGTCACTTGTGGGTTGCATGTATCCACCATTGAAGTGAATAAGGCGTTGTGGAGTTGCCACTTTTTTATAATACAAATCACGCGCAGTTTCGACCGCTGGTGTGTGGTGTTGAGTGCGAGAATGTTTTAAGAAAGGAAGAGTGTGAAAGAGAAAGAGGCAGGAAAAAGTTCGATTAGAGAATACGGAGATCGTGAGATTAAACAATGTGTAATTTTATAGCAATAGAAAGACAGGGAGACAGAGGAAGCGAAGAGTGAATGAATGAAAGAGAGAGAGAGAGAGAGAGAGAGAGAGAGAGAGAGAGAGAGAGAGAGAGAGAGAGAGAGAGAGAGAGAGAGAGAGAGAGAGAGAGAGAAAGTCATACCTTTCAACTTTACTAAGTTTCACCCCGATTCTTTTTCGCAACACGAGAAAATGTTCTGTAGAAAAATGGTTGCAGTAAAAACAGCTATAAGTATAAGATTAGAGGGAGGGGGCTGGACTCAAATCATTAGCAAGGAGTAAGTTGTTTATTCTTAGTGTTACTTATTATAATTAGCATTGAAGTGATGTGATTTTTCAAAACAGATAACAACAACAATCTACGCTTTGTAAAAGAATTTGTCAGAAGTTTTTTTTACCTGTGAAAAGTAAATCCAACAAGCCTAACCTGATACAATGGGTTGCCATAAAGTAGTTGTAGTAATATAACAGAACTAATGACGATGATGATGATGATGAATATGATAATAATTTTAATAATGATAATGATAATCATAATTATGAATGTAATTCTTCTTGTTATCATTATTATTATTGTTGTTCTTCTTATTATTATCATTATGATAACACTCTTCCCTTGTTGTTTCTCTGTGATTGCGCATAGTATCCAGGCCTGCTCTTGTGCAAGCCTAATTAATTCGACATGAAATACTTTCCAGGTTGTTGCTCAGTGTCTGCGTCTATTTCTGTTGGTGATTTTTGCAAAACAGTGTGTCATGGAAACTGTTGCTGGGATAGATAACTATCACTATATTTATGCTTAGAGAGCCTTAATCCAGATACAAGGATTCGTCACTCAGAAAAAAAAATAATATTAAAATGAGCTTTCATTGTTTATTGCATGGCATCAGTGATCCTAAATCTGGATATAGCCTTCTATAAATCAGTTGGATCAAATCTTATTTTTAGAAATGCCTTGTAACACGACAAATTGGTTGACTTTTTGGTCTTTTATTGTCGGGTTCGCAAATTCGATTCATAAGCATGTTAGTGAAAAATGTATATCACTGACATTTGCAGTTCCCTGACAGTGAGGAAAATTATAGTTCAATAAAATGTTATATGAGAGATGATGCAATGATGAAAATAGATCCAGATTTGACACCGTCAAGACATAGGCCTATGAGAATTTAGAAAGAAGCGAGTAGCTGCAATCTATTGTAATTGTCTATGAACGCTTATGATTTTTTTTTGTATTGTAATTAGTGAGGAAAATTTAGCATTCATTTGGACAAAAATGAAAAAAAATCTTACGCAGTCAAAAAAGTCACCTCTCCTTATCTCTCTCTATCTTTCTCTCTCTTCTGTCTATCTTTCTCTATCCTTTCTCTCTCTGGCTGTCTCACTCTTATCTATGTATGTATCTCTTTGTATCTTTCTCTCTGTCTTAAAAAACTGCTCTTCATGACTCTGTATTTTAATCATATCTTCTTTCCATCTCATTATCTTTGTTTTTTTTTTAATCTTTCCGATCCTCCTTCCTCTCTCACTCCCTTCCTCAATTACTCAAGTACACAAACTCTCTCCGTTTATCATTCTATCTGTTTATCTGTCTATCTATCTATCTATCTATCTATCTATCTATCTATATATATATATATATATATATATATATATATATATATATATTTCCACTCCCCCCATACCTATATATCTCTAACTGTTTCCACTTCTATCTAA
The DNA here is from genome assembly GCA_033675545.1 of Elysia crispata. Classification (NCBI taxonomy): domain Eukaryota; kingdom Metazoa; phylum Mollusca; class Gastropoda; family Plakobranchidae; genus Elysia; species Elysia crispata. The sequence continues at coordinate 76,809 of JAWDGP010005908.1, forward strand.
GTATCCATCGATCCATCTGGATAAAGGGAAAGCAGCAATACAATTTTAAAATTTAAGACTTGTCAATGAAATAGTACGAATTGCACAGGCAAAATTCAACATCGTCCAGACTCAACACAAAAGAAGACAGACCGGAAGATGATAATAATTATGGCCCAGACTCAAGACTAATAGAAACGGACCGGAAAAAGATGATAATACAGCCCAGACTCAAGACAGATGGAGACAGACCAGAAGATGGTGATAAGACATTTTAATAGCTTTCAGATACATGGAAACGAGTCTCTCCCTCGACAACAATTAATTTACCCCCTCAAAAACAAACGACGTGCTAGCTATAAAGCCACACTCCACTTAAAAAAAAAGAAATTGAAGCCGTGCTATGGCCCGGCTATTCTCTTCACTCTGGAGAGTTCTTCTCCCGAGAAATTGAACACTATGTTTTTAAGCAGTACATCTATGAACCAGCCCATATCGATTTTGCATGGTACATGCTTGACAGAAAGAAATTACACGAGTAAAGACAAAGCAGTCAGATAACGCAAGAGGTTTGGACAGACGAAACTAAATCCAGGGATATTTCCTCATCTCCCTCCATCCTTCACCCCGTGTCCTCTCTTTTTACCCATCTTTTCTTCTCTTTATCTGTTGCCTTGTTCTTTTTTGTCGGTTTGTTCCTTTTTCTCTCTTATTTTCTTTATCTTCTTTTCTATCTTTCTCTCTCATACATATATATAGATTAAGACTTCCCAGATGTTCACCTTGTTCTTCTTTAGTCTTCCAGTTGCTAGGCTAACCGATGACTTTGTTGCCCAATTATGGAAGATCGATAGAAAGTTATAAATGAGGGAATCGCTAAGTGGGAAAAGATGAGAGATTTACTCTTCTTTTTGTAAAATATGTGATGTTTTTCCTTGTGATTTCTCGTTACCAATAGTTTTTGAACGAATGAGAGTTGTTTACGAATATAAAGCGGACAGTTGGCATTTCCTGTTTGCATTAGACTGTCCGGGTGAAAGGGTTAAGATAATCGAGCATATGTAAGGTATGATCATAGAATAACAGTTTTTAATTTTGCTTGGCACCCGTAGTGGATGAAAGCTATAGAGGATAAGAAAAAGATAAATGGGGCGAGAAAAATTTGAAATGAAGAAACAGAAGGGGAATGGATGTGGAGAAGGAAAAGAAATAGGGTAGAAAAAAAATTGATGAAGAAAAAGATACAACAAAGGAAAACGAGAAGTAAAAGAGAATGAAGAGATAGATGACAAGAAGTAAGAGAAAAACAGGTTAAAAAAAGTGAAAATGAGGAGGAGAAAAAAAATCTAAGGGAGAGAGAGAATGAGAAGTAGAGGAAGAAGGGTATGAAACACAATTTAAAAAAAAAAAGAGAATTTATAGGAGAGAAAGAGAGGTGAAGTGGGTGTAGTAAGAGGATGGGGGTTGGAAAAACAATTATGAGCTGTAGGAAAAACTTTTGTTAAAAAATGTTTTCGTGCTCTTATTTGCTACACACCGTGAACTCCTGTGGGAGTAAAAAAATTAAATCGTATTAGAGGTTGTAAAACAAAACGAAAGAAGCAGGTCCAATTCAACCCATCACTTTTTCTCTCATCCTGCAGAAATTCATTGCCTCGTTGAACTGAACGTGTACGGTGCTCTTTTCGGTGGCGCTGCTCAGGTAGCCACTTCTTTCCGTGACAGTCTCTGATACGTCATGAGACCTAACCGGCATTGAACTCATTGTAGCTCCCTCCTTACTGCCAAAACACCAAGAGCGAACTGTTTGAGATCCGACCACACCGTCCAGCCCTATGGAAGACTACGGCCCGTCTAATGCCCAGCCTCAACCACAAGGCTCTGATGGCTTTCCGAGCCGTGCCACACCGTCCAAGAAATCCCTCGGAGCAAAGGGAGATCAACCGTACGACGGGCGACCTCACAAGCTTTTGAAGCAGCTGACGACAGGAGATGTCGAGGATGGTCCCAGGAGTGCCTTCGTCACCTGGTGTGACTCGGAGATCGCCGGAGATATGGTCAACCTGGAACACGGCTGGCCGGAAGACTTCCTTAGATCCCAGGTGAGTCGAGCTTTCTCATGAGAAGAGGTTCTAGAATTTGGTGGTGGTTCTAAAGTGCCCATAGCACAAATGTTGATTTTCCCGTGTCCCTCCTCTTTTACTAATTTCTATAACTAGTGTTGCAGCATCATGACTACAAGTATTTGTTCAGCTCTAATATTTTACAGCCATTAAGATAATCATTTCAAGTGGATTCTCACTTTTAGAATGTCCATTTTGAAAACAAAAATAACCCGAGCTGCATCTGGTACAACGTTGTACCAATCTAAAATAGCAAGAATGGACAAATTTTACTTTTTCTTAAACCTACTTCTTGATTATTTTTTTAACGTAATTTCGCTTTCATCCCTGTTTTGTTTCCTTCCCCATAGAAAATTTAACACCTATCGTCTTAATAATCACTGTTAATGAGTTGTTTTTTTTTTCGCGATTGTTTTTTTAGCAAAGAAAAACAAAAAAAAAAAACTTTTTTATAAGCCAAATGCCTACATGAGAACAAATCGTTGTGTGACCCTCTATGTTCGCAACACTTTAACTCTGAACATCATAGAATTGTCACTCTGTGTGAAATGGTAAGATCAAGAAGATCAATAGAGCGGTAGGGGTAGGACAAAGGTATATTCACATTAAAGATTATTTGCATTCTCATCGAGATCGCACCACAAACAAAATTTAACTTGCGTGTGGAGTGCTCAAATTTTACACAAAAATCCTCCACAATACTTCACCTTTAATATGGTACTAATTTTACAGACCTCACTTCATGCAGATTTTGTTTTTAATTAATTTGAAGCTCTTCATAGTGCTCAAAAAGATTCTATTGTTATCGCGGGTGCAGACCATTAGGTCTTTGGTGTTCACAAAATTTTTGACGTTGACAATTTATTTTGTCTAAGACTTACTTCAATTGTAAGAAACAAGCTGAAAGCCCCTTTCTACGGACGGGACCCTGACATCAATTTGGCCGGCTAGGGTGCGTGACTGTGTCTTATAATGGCCCATTAATGATCCAGATTTATGCCTCCACCTATCAGTCTCTACCTAATATATATTAAGACTTTATCTAGATAGATCACGATTTTACTTTCAAGCTTAGAATTTCAAATAGATCTAGATCTTAAATCCTTTTGAAATTCTAAGCTTAAAAGTAAGATCGTGATCTATCTAAAGTCTTAACCTTTTGGATTGAGTCTAGCTGCTGTAAAAATCTAGGCCCTAATTCTAGAACTTATGTCCAAGCAACTTTCTCAGATCCAATACAAAGATCTTACTCTACAACATATAGATCTATGCAAGACGTTTTTAGAACTGCCGCCGACTAGATTGTATGCTTGCTTTCAGTTTCATTCCTGCCATCTCTGTGAAGTGTACTCACATTCAGCTTTTTCTTTTAAGAATATTATGAGGACACTTGCTTTCAACATTAAAAGAACACTATTTTGATAAAAAATAATATTACCACTCTATTTTTAGTGAAATTTACAACTTTAAGCCAAATTTCACGTTTCCAGATGTCTAAAAATGCTCGACTGGAGGGTCCTCGTCTTTCGCCTAGCTACATTATTCAAAAAAAAAAATAGAAATTCCTGTCCAATCCTAATTTATTTAAAGACACATTAAATCGCCATTATTAAGTCTACGAATTCCTGCCATTATTGTCCTAAGGTACATTGCCTTATGGGATTTCATAGACTTTAAATAAGCGTTGAAAAAGATCATTTAGGGAAGAACAGATTTAGCTGCCGTCCCATATTTGCTGAATTTTCTTGTCGATTATTTATAATGCCGACCATGTGTTAAGTGTTAACTGTGATATAATCATCTCCATAAAGGGCTAGACTCAAAACTTTAATTAAGTTTGGTAGGCGAGCATATTAAGCAAAATAAACATTGAAGCATTGAATTTCGTGAAAACTATTGCGAGAGCTGCCTAAAGTAATCTTTTTATTTATATGAGTGAAGAAGAAGTGTTGAGTTTTTCTGGCGTGTCAATATGCCTTTCTACTTTAAAAAGATGAGCGCATTTGATTTGCAAAATTGGGTCGACTTAAACTGTACTAAAATATCTGACAAAAAAGATTGAATATGTATTACATGGATTATATGTTTGAGAAAGTTAAAGGAGTTCATGCCATCGCTTGGAATTACTGGAAGCAATCCACAGCATAACGATTATTTGACGGATTATGCCTTGTGAAATGTGTATGTTTTACGAAGAAACTGAAGTCACTCTCTGTCTGTCTGTCTGTATCTCTCTCTCTCTCTCTCTCTCTCTCTCTCTCTCTCTCTTTCTCTCTCTCTCTCTTTCTTTATCTCTCTCCCTCTCTAGCTCCCTGCTTATCTTTCTCTATCTCTGCCTTTCTCTTTCACCCCATTTCTTTCTTTTTCTCTCTTATGGTGTCTCATTTCCTTTATCTCTATCTCTTTCTATCTCTCTCTTCATTTTTTTCCTTCTTTCGCTCCTCTCTTTTTCTCTCATTCACAAGGCGCACACACACACACACACACACACACACTCTATCACTTTTTTTCGCTAATTTAGAAAAAAATTCTCTTGCACTCTCTTCCTTCTCTCTTTCTTGTCCTTTTCTAACTTTTCATCTCTATCTCTTTTCACCCCTTTGATCTCACTTTCTCCTCCCCCCCCCCCACCCCCTCTCTCAATCTTTTTTGTTCTTCCTCTTTCTCCTTTCTATCTCTCCTTTGAGATTTCTTTTTAGCTATCATTTAAAAAATTAAATTTGTAACCTAGAATCATATATTGACTCTAACAAGCAAAGTACTTGTAGAACTGAATAAGTACAATTCCACAAAATACTGTCCGCGTCGCAACTTCTAACGCAAGATGAAGATTTCCATGTACACGATGGTAAAGTGAGAGGCAACCAACGTCTCTTACATAGATGTCGGACATGGGCCATCATCTCATCCTGAACCATTTTTAGATGAGTCCAGTGTCGGGTGTCCAGGGTATGGCTACAGAACAGTCATGGTGTCCCTTCAACCTGGTTCATCACTTGATTAGTTCCCAGTGGACTTGGGTCAGGCAGTGCTACTTCTTGTGGGTTTGATGAAACATTAATATGTCACACTTTACTGTAGGCAGAGCATTAGTCCTTCATAGCGGTCGCATTGCTCGGGGTCTGTACAGGGAGAAGAGAAAGCCATGATAATGATAATGATGATAATGTTATTGATGATGATGATGATTAGAATGATGAAAAAGAAGGTGGTGGTGTTTTTGATGATGATGATTAGAATAATAATAAAAAAAGGTGGTGATGTACTTGTTGATGATGATGATTAGGCTGATAAAAAAAAGAAGATGGCGCTGACAATGATAATTAGGATGATGAAGAAAAGGAGATGGTTATTAAGATGATAGTGAGGATGATGATGAAGGAAAGAAGAAGAACAAGATCAGAACAAAAAAAAGTAGAATAATAAGACCAACAACAAGAAAAAGGTTAAGGACAATAATTAGAACGAAAATAAAAAAAAAAAAAAAAAAACAAAGAAAAAACAAGGAGACGAAAAGGAAAGCAAGATGAAAACGACATTGCCGAAGAGAAAAAGACCAAAAAAAAAAAAAAAGCGATGGGAGCGAAGACAGGGTGCTGGCGAAAAACAGACATACTTTGATTAAAGTATATACAATCTAAATCAATTTAGATTATGTAATAAACACTAGCTGTTCTTAATAAATGCATCTGACACCTTTTCCGATTTCCACAAGAACATATCCATAGATACAAAGAACAATATCAGTGCTCCTTAGATTATATATTTAGTATAGCATATATGTAGTATAGCATGTATGTAGTATAGTATATATGTAGTATAGCATATATGTAGTATAGCATATGTGAAGTATATGCTTTTAGTGGCAAACACTTATTTTATTACATTTTCAACACAACTCAACTAATCAGACGTTTTATTCTAGTATTTGTGGGATCTCAATTCCGTTCCCGGCGGAAACGATTCCTGTACATACAAACTGAACAAGTTACCACCCAGTATCAATGATCGAGTGAGCAGCTTAACGGAAATCCCCAAACGCTCATGTCCGCTTGTTGTCCAGGCCGTGACTTTTGTGGCTAGTGTTCTGATGTCACAAGGGACATCATTACGGCGGAAATCGATTCTCTTTCTAGTTCTCTGTCTGTCTCTCTATCTCTGTCTCTGTCCATCTATCTATCTGTCTGTCTGTCTGTCTGTCTGTCTGTCTGTCTGTCTCTGTCTCTGTCTCTGTCTCTGTCTCTGTCTCTCTCTCTCTCTCTCTCTCTCTCTCTCTCTCTCTCTCTCTCTCTCCTTTTACGTGAAAACACCGCTAAATAGACATAGGTGACATTATATGAATTTAAAACTAATTTACCAACCCTCCTCTCTCTCTCTCTCTCTCTCTCTCTCTTTCTCTCTCTCTATAACTGTGTCTCTCTGTCGCTCTCTCTCTCTCTCTTTGTCTCTCTGTCTCTCTCTCACTCCTGTTTTCGCTGTTCTCTTCCATGTTGTCTATACCTCACCGACTTTCTTTGACTCCTCAATCGCTGGGCAGATTGCCAGGCCTGTCCACGCTCCCAAAGACTGGAGTAAATCAAACAATAGTCTTCTATACGTGGATGGTTCGCGTTGTAACCCATACCACAGAATAACATATATACAGAACACAATCGGCTGTTATTGTCCCATGCGATCAACATAAAATAGTGCGAAAATACGAAAAAAAAAAATAACCACAAGAGCGTCGACATATACGTACTGTGCATTTAGTGTATCTCTGTAGATGGACAAAGCACCCGGACAATTCTGAAGTGGCCCAAATGTCTGATTGCGTCCATTCAACGCTTATGGCCAATCTCCAATGTCGCCATGGCAGCAGTGATGAGACTGGGCTAATGGAGACAATTCCAGAAGGAAAATTGTCGTGCATAGGATTATAAAGTATTACATGTAAGCGGTAGTATGATAGCAATGCAGAAATAACCGGTGATACTAAGATTTTATAACCATAAAAGGCTATTATGATTGATATAAAGAGGTTTTTAAGAAAAAAAAAATATCAAAATGATTTTTGTGCAACTGGCAGATCCAACGAAGCTTTCAGATTGTAGTAGCTGTCTTGAAACAACCGGACAAAAAATATCAGAAACGTTTCTCTTCTACCTGGCGATATTTTGGCAATACTTTCCATTCTAGTTCAGACAAAAAAAAAATACTACTGGCATGTCGCAACAATGAGCTTTGCGCTGCTGAGATGATTGCATGCTTCATATTTCAAATGATCGATCCAGTGAGCGGACGTCGTATCCAATCAGATGCTGACTTCTCTCTAGAGGTTCAGATTGAAAGAAATGCAATTTCTCCATCTGCGGCCTCTCCGCTAAAGCCGGCTACAGGATCTAATCCCTGGCCCGGAAAGGGCTAGTTATCCTAAATCCCCAGTTCTATAATCTTTAACTTCATCTATTTTCTCGAAATTGATTTTTTTGACGTGCAATTGAATTTTTTTTGATTGATTGGATTATTTGCTAAAAGGTGTACTAGTGGCCGTGTGGTTAGAATCTGATCCGTGATATCCGCAGATATTTCTAGGTGAATTCGAACTTCGGTAGGTGCGTTCAGGTTCTCATCTTTTCAGTTATGCTCTACCAATGGACGCATACGTTTGAGATGCGAAAAGGCCTGAGGTCACCTAGTTGTGTTACCTTGATGTGGATGGGTTATATCAAACAACAACAAAATAGCCGAATCGATTGCTTTAACCCGTACCCAATTAGGTGATTTAGACAAAATGGTTGTTGCAAAAAAACGACGACAAGACAAGTTTGATAAGGTAAGACAAAAAACTTATTTACCGATGGAGTAGGTTTTGAACGTACAACATGTGATATGAATGGTGACTACTGTATAAAGAGAGAAAGATCTAATTAAATGTTCAATAGAGGTCAGAATAGCTTATTCAGAAGAGCGTTCAGTAGAGCATTCTCGTTAAGGCCCTCTGGTGGTTGGGTTGAATCTCATCTAACCAACCTTATCCTTGGCTTTTAGCGAAGCCGTCTTGTCTGTGGCAGATTGGTCACGAAACTTAACACGAAACAAAAAAAAAAA
>JAWDGP010005908.1:90000-102500 GCA_033675545.1 Elysia crispata
TAATAAAATCTTGAACTATTATAAATCCTTTACTAGAAGAAGCTTCATTGTCAGAGTCTGTTTATTCTGTTAACACTACTAGTTATCTTCATAATACTTATTGCTTTAATATGTCAAGTTCATTTGTATACTTAGCTAGCAAGAAGAAAGCAACAACTCTCAGAGGTGTCTTACACAACACACTAGAATAGGCTGCCCATCTATTCAAGACTTCAGTCTCCTAAGTTTGTGTGAAAACCCTTTATACTCCGGGAAATCATGGTTTGGCTTTTGGTGCTGATTAGACTCCATCGCACAATTATGCATTGTCAATAGAAGCCAGCGCAACGGTTGGTTTTAGACACTAGTTCAACTTGTCTGCAGCTAATCACAATGAGGCAATCCTTCAACGTGACGTCACATAGGTGCAACTTTGCACCAAACTAATTCCGGTAGTTATGCGCAGCACTTTTCGATTTTTTTATTTTACGTTGCCTGTGGGTAGAATACTGTCCCGTTAATTCAACGTTTTAATCAGAGCCTATTTTAAGTTATCTTCCTTAAGTTAAAAATTCTTTATAGGTGCCTCTTGAAAACTCATCGTTTTTTCTCTTTAAGAATCCCCGCTCCATACTATTTTATCAGTTTCCCTCCCTTGTTTCATTCAGCGCCTCTTTTTGCTCCTCCCGCCAATGAAAATAGTTCCCACTATAATTATTGTACCCACTGGCATCCAGTGGGCCTGTTTACTCAAGTATTGATCTATCAATTATTTTGCTTTCCTTTTCCTATTCTGTCTTAACGATCTTTTCATAGTTTCATAGTGTGCTCTTTAAGAAATATATTTCAATAGCAGCATTAGAAAATAATGAAAAATGAACCGACTAACATAAACTCAAATATGAAACTGAAAAACTATCAACTTTATTGAGTATCGCATATCGACTCAACATCGAAAGATCAACTGAAGAACAACACTGACTGGTTTTAAGGTGTGTGTTTAAGTTTTTCACCTTGTCCAACAACATCTGATGTCCCTAAATTTGATTTATTTTCTATGAATTAGTATTCTTGAGTCTCAGATAGAGGTTTGCAATAATATCTTCAAAGATCAATATAATTGCTTAACCCCCCTCCCCCCCAAAAAAAACAAAAAACAAAAAACAAAAACAAAACAAAACAAAACAAAAAAAAAACAATCGAATTATGTGTAAGTCTAGACACTGTTGAGTATTTATACACCAGAAATTGCTCACGAAGTGACTCATAATTATTGTGTTCTTTTAGGTCCTCGATAAACTTACATAAAGCCCCAAGTCAAATCAGATTGACTCAAAGATTGTTTTTTCGCTCTTCTGTCTCCAAGTTGTTCAAAGATATTCTATTTTTCTTCCCCTTTCATAGCCGCCCGTGCGGTTTCATCTGATGTTAAAATTTCATCGCAAAATGGCAGATATTCACAGACACAGTAACGTGATAACGCATGACCGTCATGCATGGTGGACAAACATGCACTAAATTGGGGAGGGGGGGGGGGGGAGGGGAGAGAGGAAAGCTCCCAAGACCCCTAGGAGCAGACGTAATGCCAAATGTATGTCTAGTTGATTCCACGCCAGTCGTGGCCGTAGACAACAAAGAGTTACAGAGCTTCCATTAGTGCTAGTTATTGTTAGAGAGTTCCTCATGTAGATAATTTAACATGGTTGTATTTACATCGCCCACAAACATTTACAATTATGATCGGCATTCTTCTTCGTTAGATACAGTTTGAGATTATATATGAGGTCCACGATCATTAAGTTTTATTTAGAACGCTGCATTATATCAAAGATGCTATTTTCGTCTGTCTTATGATTCTACAGGAGAATACTTTCAAGATGAAAAATCTATTGTTACCCCCCCCCCCCTTCCCCCCCTTTCCCTTCTTCCCACCCTTCCACTCTTAACTCCGCTCTCCTTTAGCATTGCTTTCAACTTACAGAAGTGTCTGTCAGATACCAGACATAGCTAGAGATCGGGGTGCATAACATAATCATAGGTTTTGCTTAGTTATTATATTGGTCACATGCATTGCATCTCTTTTATGTCATCAGTACTGTGAGTCACAGAGTCACACTTGCTGTATCTCTATCCATATCTCTATTTTGTATTAGTTGGGATAGAATGGCCATCCAATAGACATTCAATAGAGCACCACATGAAACTAAAGCTTTTTTAAAAAAAATTCTCTATGAATAAACTGAGTCATAGGTGCAGTTATGTTAGATGCATCAAAATAATGGGACAGAAATGAAGGACATGACGTTAAATTGAAAAAGTTAAGTAAGTCTTGAAATTTAATTTTCCAAAGGTGCTTTCGCACAGACCATTTTGAATTTTCCCGAAAGCCTCTCGGAGGAGTTTGAAAACAGAAAAAAAAAAAAGCAAGGCCAGAGATACATAGGGCCATCATGAGTACAAAATATGAGGACATTTTCATTCTCTCAAGGTAATTATAATTCTTAGGATGACTGTTTATGCTGAAGAATTAAAATGAAACTTCTCTCTCTCTCTCTCTCTCTCTCTCTCTCTCTCTCTCTCTCTCTCTGTTCTTTCTATCTATCTATCTATCTATCTATCTCTAGTTCTTTTCTTTATTCTCACTCTCCATCTATCTATTCATCTATCTTTCTAATAAATTCTATTGAAAAAACAAAGTAAGTAATGTTCTGCATATTTACCATATACGAGGGCATATTGATAAGTTTTGCCTCCAAGTCCATAACTTTGGAAATAATGAAGACAAACAAATGATACTTACACCAAATGAAAGGTCATTTTATTTAGCACCAGATGACATATCATTTTTCAACATAATCACCATCCCGTTCGATACAGAGCCGCCACCGACGGACGACCTGTTGGATGCCGTCAGCGAAGAAGTCAGCAGTCTTGTCTCTGCACCAAGAAAGAACAGCATTCTTCACATCTTCGTCTGTCTCGTAACGGTTGCCCTTGAGGTAATCCTTGAGTTTTGGAAAAAGGAAGAAATCGCTCGGAGCAAGATCTGGGCTATAAGGCGGGTGCGGTAATGTCCGGAGGCCTAAACGATCTAAAGCCGTGCGAGTTTCCAAACTTGTGTGAGGGCGAGCGTTGTCGTGATGGATGATGGTGCTTCTCACGATCTTTTGGAATAGTGAGGGTGGGGTTCACACAGAATTTTTGGAACAAGGCAACACCGTGAATTCTACGAAATATGTGAACACACTGGAGAAACTGAAAGCGAGGTTGCGACGGGTAAGGAGTGAGAAAGTTTCCATCATCCATCACGACAACGCTCGCCCTCACACAAGTTTGGAAACTCGCACGGCTTTAGATCGTTTAGGCCTCCGGACATTACCGCACCCGCCTTATAGCCCAGATCTTGCTCCGAGCGATTTCTTCCTTTTTCCAAAACTCAAGGATTACCTCAAGGGCAACCGTTACGAGACAGACAAAGATGTGAAGAATGCTGTTCTTTCTTGGTGCAGAGACAAGACTGCTGACTTCTTCGCTGACGGCATCCAACAGGTCGTCCGTCGGTGGCGGCTCTGTATCGAACGGGACGGTGATTATGTTGAAAAATGATATGTCATCTGGTGCTAAATAAAATGACCTTTCATTTGGTGTAAGTATCATTTGTTTGTCTTCATTATTTCCAAAGTTATGGACTTGGAGGCAAAACTTATCAATATGCCCTCGTATTTTTTATCAATTTTTTCCTTTATCTATGTATCCCTTTCTCTTAATCTCTTATTCTTTCAACCATTTCGCTACATCTTTCTCTCACGCGGATCCTTCTAGCTCCCCCATCTCCCCACCCACTCACAGAAACTGTAGTTAAAATCAATCTGATGTTAACTTTATCCAGTTAACCCACTGCCTGCTCTCTTGATTAAGCTTTGCCCGCTGCTCCCACATTCATATGTTCTCCATGCTCGGTTGATTGTTGTATTATTATAAACAAACACATCCTCAGCATTAGCTTGAACTCCTCTCTTTTTCGAGACATATCGCGTTATGATCAAAACAGTAACAGTTCATGTCCCACTGCCGATATATCTGCCCAATTAGTTTGTTGGTTTGAGTTGTCTTTCGCGTGCATGTTGAAGTGATTGTTTTGTATCCCAACTTTTTCGTTTACCCATACTGAACCTGACTCTAGAATACGGAAAAAATACATGCAAGATTAGAGATGATATGGTTGTGCGAATAAGAAAATCGTGAATTTTTATCCTGCCTCGCAAAAGCATAGCTTTCACTAAAAGCTTTGGTTGGTTGATAAAAAGTAACCGCCTTTAATATTATGAATTATTTATTGTCCCTCCAACAGTTTGTCAGAGTCTCAAATTCAGAAGTCCAGCCCCCACAAAAAGAAACATTTCTTTTTCGGTCCCCGACAGATTATAAGAGCCGATTAGGCATAAACTCCAATCACAGTAGGTGTGGGACCTGCACTAAGAAAGCGCTTTTGGCGTTAGTACTGCAGTCCCACAGCTATCAGTGGCACAAGCCACTGGGTTCTCGTACCACGGCGTTCGAAGTCAAACATGAATGATGCCACATGTAGCACAGAGTTGCTGTTTACGCATCAGATTCGTCTGCGCCAGTTTGGAGTATGATCCCGCCAGCAGCTCACATTGGAGATGTTTTCTATCTTTGAATTTTTGTCTGTAATTTGGCTATCGTGCCATAAATACTACACGGCGACTGTGGAATATCAGTATTCGTCGTCTGAAAAGCAGCAATCAACTTTATCTGATAGCAATAGGTATGTTAAAGATAATAGCTTTGCATATGCAGCCTCCAGAGAAAAAATACAAACCACTTTTTTCTCTATAGATATTTATATTTCAGACCTATCTCATCACCAATCATGCTTGCTACAAAACACCTGAAAATGATAATTGTGGTATGTCGGATTATACAGCAATACAAAATTCTTCTCTTCCGATCCAATCACAATAGACTCCGATTGACGTCATCAGTTTTGCCGTTCCCTACATACACGACGTTAAGCCGATTCTCCACGTCTCCCATCTTGATTTGTTTGTGCTGGGATGGGTTCTATGAAAATGCTATGATTGTGATACGATCGCAATGGGAGAGAGAAACTTTTTATCAAGAATTCCTAAACAAATAAGGTAACCATCATCCATAATCATAGCTGTTTAAGTCTGGGCAAGAACATCAAAGCAATTTTCTTGATTCCGTCTGCGGTGTCCTATTGTGCTTTTCCCTACATATTGTATTATACTTTTTGGGGTTGTTTTTCCTTTTCATTGTTTTTTTCTTAGAGCCATTTTACCCTGATCTACAAGTATAGCTCTCAAGAGTAGAGTGACTTTAACAAGCACTGACACGCACACACACTTAGGTCAGACGAGAGAAATGTACACTTTTCCACACAAAAAACAGCTTCTGGGATTGTCGGCGGTGATCAGCCGGGACTCGACGAGGGAAATAAAGAGGAGAAGCAGACCTGCAGACAATAGCGTCTTCCTCGAGTTGTTTCTGTCTGGAGCAGAGGAACATTGGAGAAATCCAGAAAGTCTGGTATCTGCTCTCACTCACAATCCAACCTTTATCATTATAAATCTTTTTTTCTTTTTAAATGTCCATTACAAGCGAATTTACGGCACGGATAAGAGAATTTTCTCTGTAAAACCGACGACTCTGATATCTTAGTCAAAGATCGAACTCTTGTCACGAAGCGCACAATTTCAGAGCATATTTTAAATAATTATCTAACTTTTACGGTTTGCATTACATTGTTCGAGTATTGCAAAAGTAAGTTTAAGTGAATGCACGTTTCACAAACACTTACACTAACGCTTCACCTAAAAGGAAAGTCCTGGAAAAGTTAGCTGAAACTCTTTTGTTATCAAATCACATCAAACATGACCAGAATTAGTAAATTTTTTTTTCAAAACGTTGAAAGTAATAATTATACTTCTATATTTCGAGGCATTGAAGTCTTTCTAGCTTAGGCCTATCGTTGAAACAGTCCTTCCTTTTTTGAAGCGACATTTGTATACCAACTTCACTATACAGTATGACCGTTTCTTATAGAAGGTAAATGCGATGAATAGGAGCTTCAAACAGTGAGCCCTTTTACCATATATTTAAAGAAACATCAAGCATCAAGGGCAATCCATGCATACGCTTGACGCCATGGAGAATAGAAACTATTAGAAATTATCTAAAGTCTCCTCATTTGAAGAAAGTTAATTGATAATCGTATCTTTCTTTACAGACCCATTTTTTATACTGCGTGGGTATTAAATTATCTCCTGCTTCTTTTGCTTTTTTTCCTTAAATTCTGTTAAACAGTTTCAAGCAAAACTATAGAGGTAATCGGATTAGTGAAGCTAGACTCTCATATCTCACATGACTATCATGCTTTTACTACGTATATATATATATATATAAAAACTTCTTGACCCCAAACTAGGTAATCTATGGTTCATATTACGTCTCAGAAACGCAAACTTTTTAGTTGAAATAGTTTATAAGGACATGGATTTTCTTTTGATCTTGAAATTACCCCAGCGTACTTCTTCTTGTCTAAGATTTTTTTCCTTATTAAAAAATCATAAATCTGATTTTTCAAAAAAATTTCACAGCAATACAAAGCTGCTCATGCCATTGACATTACATACTGAGAAGCTGGTTATCATTGCATATTAAAAAAAATCCTTCAAATTGTATCTCAATAACTATATTCTAACATCACTTGCATTCTCTCAATTCTGTCGCCATTTTATTTTTATTGTAACAAAAGAAAAGCTACCCATGTGTCAGCGACGGTTAAAGGATGCTTCTTCTCCCCTAAAAAAATCCTTGCTTTTCTTCGATTAAACAAGAAACCCAAACAAAATAAAAAAAAAAACTTTAGGACAGTTCTACCCAGATAATCCAAATACCGGTACTTTAGTGACCCGGCACCTGACAAGGCCAAATCTTCAAGTGTCATTATTTCCTGAATCGCGGTCTACTGTGAGTAAGGTGGCCATGATGAAAACCATCAGCTTCAAACACAGATGAATTAATCACAAGTATAACGTTGTTTTGTCATAAAAAATTTTATGCAAGCAGGAGTCAGATAACTCGGAATAACATCTCTATAAAAGTAGTGGAAATGTAGTCGCACCCCATTCCTGCCATTGCCGTCAATGTGTCTTTGCCTGTATTGTTTATCTTTCATATCTGGCTGTATGACTCTGGCTTTATCTCTCTCTATCTCTGTCTTTGACTCTCTCTCTCTCTCTCTTTATATATATATATATATATATATATATATATATATATATATATATACATACACATATACGTATATTACATATGTATGCATATTTGTATGTGATCAGTTTTTCCCTTTTTCTCCTCTTTTCTCTCTTTTCTCTCTCTCTCTCTCTCTCTCTCTCTCTCTCTCTCTCTCTCTCTCTCTCTTTCTCTATTACTATACATCTTATTTTCTATCCCTCATTTCTATACCATTATTCATTCTTCACTCCTTCCATACTCTTGCTTCATAAAATTAATTTTTTTAAAGTCCTATCAGCCTCACCGCCATTCTCAGACACTTACCTCAACCACTCGAACCCCCACCCATATAAATAAACCCTTTGGCCGAGCTCACAGGACCCAGGTCAAATCAGCAAAACAATGGCAGCGGAGCGGCGCTGTCCAGGTGGCCTGTAAGGTGTCCTCCCGAAGGGGTCTCCTCTTTCAAAGAGTTATCGATCTCGATGCTCCTTCCTGACATAATATTGATTTGTGAGTCGAATCGTGTCTCCTGAGGTCACACTTCAAGGACGTCGCGGCAAAGCTTAAGTAAACTTTTATAAACATATGAGAATATTTTTAGTCCAAATATGTGTTTTTTTTTGTTTTGTTTGTTTTTGTTTTTCTCTCTTTATTTCTTTTTTTATTTTATTTTATTTTTTTAAAGGGGGGGGGGGAAGCTTATAATCTTTTTTTTTACTTTTTACTTCTATGTATAAAGTATTCGCGATATTCAGCTTCGTTTTGCCATCTTTTTTTTCGCCAATTCAATTAATATTTTAAAATTAACTTTGGGAAACAATCTAATACTGTGTAAATATTTGAATTCAGATAAATAGTTTTTTTTTTAATTATTTTTAAGTGAGTTAAAGCCAAAAGCATGACTACCAATAAAGAAAATAGACTAATTCTTTATTTTTCAAAGCTGTTTTTAGATCCTTTTAAACACTTATCAGAAAGCTGGGAATCAAAACCAACCTCTTGGCCGCAAACTTGCACATTTAGCAATGCGAGCCTAACTTTATCACATGAAATCATTAAATCTAACGTAAAAAGCTATCAAGACCCAATGAATGATTTATTTATAGGTTAAGTCCATTATTGAAGTGGATCTCAAAATGTTTAAATGTAATCTCAAAAGTTGTTTTCCCTTCAAATAGTCAACGAAATGGAACTTAAAATAATCATGAGGTTAAAATTAAAACAGAAATTACCACACCGTCTAATAGAGAAAATAACGACATTAAGATCCCTCTCAAACTCTGTTTATCTTTCACTCAATCAGTCTATTTTTCTTTCTTGTTCTAAATCCTGCACTCACGGAAAATTTCACTTCTAAACAATATATTGAGTGCGGAAATGTCATGCCACAAAGAAATTAAAAAGAAATAAGGGAAGTGGATTTTTTTATAGGAGTGCTTTTTATCTTATAGAAATTACAGAAAACAAGAAACATACATTTTTAAACACAACTGATTACTTTATTTTTTCAGAAACAGAAAGCAATACGGCTGCAGTTGCGGCAAACAATTAAAATGACCTCCGTTTCTAGAACACCATTAAAACTCGGAAAGTGATTTTGTCCCGTGTGGACATGTTTAGAATTCTCCTCTCATACAGGTTTAATGGAGGATCCATTCATTATGCATGACGGGGGGGTTGGAAATGTCGCGCCATCATGGCTTTTTAAAAACTTTTCCAAAAATAATGGCCTGTTTTATTTAATACAGTTAGATTTGTTTGAGGTTTGTTTGTTTTTTCCTTTTTTTTTCTTTTAAGAATTAAATAGAGAGGGAAAAAAGGCGAGGAGAGATAAAAATTGCAGACTGTTACTGTTGGTCGTCCTATACATAAAATGTTGAAGATATTTCTTTTTCAAAATACTTTTTAGGGGAGGAATAAATTGTAATTTACCTTCTAAAGCACTTGGGTATTTTATTTCGTGAAGCCGAGTAATCTTATTCATTGGAAACAAATTTGTAAAATCTCATCATGATCAAATGTAACGTGTCGAAATGCGAACTCAAAGAATCCATTTTCTTTATTGTGACCATATATTTGCACGAAAAAATGCACTGTAATTATTTATTTATTTAATTGATTCTTGGAGGCTTTTGGAAAATCGCATCGGAATTAAAGGAGATTAATAGGAAAGCCGCGACTGATCCATTTTATGCGTTTGTAATTTGTTTTCTTTTTTGAAAGCATTAAGACTCTTTCTCTGATAAAATAGTTTTTCCTTATTCTGCATCGAACTAGCAACTGTAGAATGATAAACTTTTTTTGTCTTTTAAGGTGTCAATATGGTCTTTTATAAAAGCTTTTAAAGTTAGTATCGATTGTTTAACAGTCTAGATCCTGTTGCAATAGGGGAAATACGGACGCTCACTCTGTTTGGACTTAATGAACCTAGAGTTTTTATTGAAACTCTCCGTAAGCAAAAAGAAAAAAAAAAACTCGTAAATTATAATTATGAGTCTATGCCATTGATTATATGAAAAGTGTCAATCTTTCCTGCTTCCAGGAGTTCTCTCTCTGTCTCTGTCTCCATCTCCCTCCCTCAAGCTCTCTCCATCTCTCTCCCTCAAGCTCTCTCCATCTCCCTCCCTCAAGCTCTCTCCATCTCCCTCCCTCAATCTCTCTCCATCTCCCTCCCTCAAGCTCTCTCCATCTCCCTCCCTCAATCTCTCTCCATCTCCCTCCCTCAAGCTCTCTCCATCTCCCTCCCTCAAGCTCTCTCCATCTCCCTCCCTCAAGCTCTCTCCATCTCCCTCCCTCAAGCTCTCTCCATCTCCCTCCCTCAAGCTCTCTCCATCTCCCTCCCTCAATCTCTCTCCATCTCCCTCTCTAAATATCTATCTCCCCACCCCTCTGGCTCTCTACGTTACTCTTTTCTCTAGTTCAGGCTGCTCTTTCAATTCCTTTCCTTTCTCTCTTTCTTATTTTGCCTTCCTCTTTTTTCAATCCTTCCTTCTCTCTTACCGACTCTCTTTACTTTAAGTTCTCTCTTACTCTTCTCCTCACTAACAGAAGAATCTTTCAATCTGTCTTGCTCTGTTTTTATCAGTCGTACGCTTTGTTCAACCCCCCCCCCCCTCCCTCCCTTTCTCTGTCTCTGTCTCTGTCTCTCTCTCTGTCTCTCTGTCTCTCTCTCTAGCTCTAGCTCTACCTCTTGTTATTTATTTTTGTTATCTATCTATTCATCTCGAAATCATTTCTATCTGCGGCTATCCAACTATCTACTTATCTACCTATCTGTATACCCTCGCTCTCTACCCATCGGAATTTCAATTCTTCACCAAGTCACATTTTATATAATCCTCTTGCTATTATTCTCTTTACTGTTTTTTTTTTTTTAATTAGATTTATTTAAAATCGCGCGAATACCCTTTTTTTTCTTTCATCACTGACATTTCCTATAAACTTTCCAAGTCTCTTGACACCTCTATTAACAACGGTAATGGTCTCTTCTCTTTATATTCTATAACGCCTGACAGCCGTGTCAGGAAAACCATTAAATTTAATACAATTGAGAACGATAACTATTGTTTCGTGACTTAAGCCACAAGACCTAAAGATTCTAAAGTCAGGAGTTCCTCTATTCCTGTTTTTATTGTCTGTTATTACGATTGAAAACGTCACCTCATGACATTTGAACATTAATACTGAAAAGCTATACACATCAGAGCACGAACATCATTTTAATGTGAAACATTTAAGATGATAAATATGAATTTTTTTGTCGAGCTGGTGTCATTTCCTTAGTTTTGTTCTTTACCTTATGTCTTCATCTTCAACTCTGATATTTCTTTTTTATACGCTTATTATGAAATTAATGTTGTTATGGTGATGGCGGTAGTGATGGTTGCGGTAATCATGTGATGATGGTGTCAATGATGCTTGTGATGATGATGATGGTAGTGGTGATTTTGGTGGTGTTGGTGGTGGTGATGATGATCATCAGGATGATGTTGATGATGATGATAACAGATTTAAGATTTCATATCTGGTTCTTTCATTTTCGCCGCTTTGAATTTTAATAATTCTGTATCTTAAGTAAAAATCCAAATCTGTCCTAATCTGACTTAATATAAATAAGTACTTTTTTTAAAGCTAATAAGTTAGCAATGCACATTGTTGCAAGAAGATGTAGTTAAATATACACACACTTCAGAACAAGTTCTTAGTAATTGAGATATAATGTTTGGTGACTTTGTGTATTTTGTTCATTGAATGACAACAAAAGTTATATTATAGGAAAACCCTATAAATTCATAGAGAAACTTTTCAAACAGATCAGACTAAGATTGTGGATAAAGAACAAAAGTAACGTCTTTACATTGCTATGAGAATCATCTTCAATGCTTATTGATACTTAGAGGACTTGTAGTTTTCTTTTAAACAGTAGTTTAATAAGAAATAATCATTATTGAGCAAAATAAAAATGCATTAAAACAGGGATCTGTTAAATTCTCATTCTTTATCTATAAGTTTAAAAACAAGTAAATTCCTCTGAGAATTTCAAATCTATGTGGCAATTATGTAACAGACATATTATAAACAACCTATTTGAGCGAATATCAAGCTAGCCCAGGATCGCGTGTGACTTAGAGAAGCGTGGCGAGTCGATCTCAGAATGGCCCTCAACAGCCGGAATGACAAGGACAACAACAACAACAACAACAACAACAAAAACAACAACCTTTGAGCCATCAGCTAATATATACATTATCTAATCTTCATATACACACTTTCAACCATGAACAGTAGATATTTTTCGGGTTGATGAAAATTCCATGTAAAATTAAAAGTAGACGTTGGGTACATTTTAATGTTCAAAACAAGTTGTCAGGTCTTTGTACTTCTTAATGTAAAAGTTCAGTTGCCAGGAATATGTTGGCAGAAAAGCCATGGTGAACCTCAAAATCAAAGTTTTGAGTAGCCAACTTTTAAACAGCAGCGGATGGTCGATTTAATTTTTTTTTTGGCTGAAAAATACAGAAAGAAATATAAAGTAAAATTGTATTTAAAAAATAATAAATTTCAATGTGCATGAATATTATGAGGTAAGCATTATGAAAAAGAAGTCATTTATATCAAAGTATGATATAACTATACATTTTGTTTATGATAGGATTTATGTATGAAATAAAGGTATGCTCATATGTGCATATAAATGCACAGAGAGAAAACTTTTTAAGAATTTTGTTTTTACA
>JAWDGP010005908.1:107500-140091 GCA_033675545.1 Elysia crispata
ATTGTTTAATTCATCTTATCGTTGTTTTTTAGTGTTTAAATTTTCACGCCGTTTTCAATATTGCGATGATGATGAAAGACTAGTATGGTGGTAGTTACTAAATTAATGAAGAGAGCCACGAACCATGAACAAAAACTAGTTATCAAAAAAGTCCGACTATGTCACAATTGAATGAGATAGACTTGTTAATATGGACGCATCCTCCTTGTGTCCTCACGGTAACATTCAGCATATCATTAAGCATGGTCTGATAGAGTTTAGAATCCCTTTCATTTCCTCACAAAACTTTAAATGATATGATTTTTTAAGATAGTCGGTTAAATACTCTCTAATCCGAAAATTTGACACGTCTCATATTTTGATATAATCTATACCAAATTCCGAAGAATTATAGTACTTCTATGGAGCTTAATAGGCCAATGTTTTTGTAGTTCATTTTTTTTGTGTTCTCATTCACCAGTATAATCAGAGATCAGGGATAGTCATCCCATGGTATTGAATGAAAGGTACAAGCTTAGAAACTCGCCATGTAATATCTTGAACCCTTTCAGATATTTTTAAACAATAAGAAATATCACCCAATGATTTTATCTGAGATTGACCCTGCTGAATTTTTAATGTGACAGTCATTCATATCTAGAGAGCAATTTTATTAACTCAAAAAAGATATTTCATACGTTCACCTTTTTATTTTGCTTTTGACCTCCACTTCTTTCGCCTTTTTCTTCAATAACTTTAAACCTATATGTGCTAGTGGCAATATAACTGATTTAAGTATTTGTGTAGAGCAAATGGAGCGATTTCAATTTGCGCTTCAAATGATGAACGGTGATAAATAAGCACTTTGATCTCTAACCCCAAGTAACCTCCCTTGATAAATTGGAAATTTATAAGAAAGAAAAAGAAATCTCGAGTTGAAAATTATAAATTTTTATTTCCTCAACTTTATCAGAAACCTAACTTCAGCTGTTTTCGACAATAATAACGCTTGGCTTAGGAAAACTGACTAAGTGAAATCACCTAAAAGTATTTAGTTATCTTTTTCTTTCACAAGTCGCACCAGTTCGTGCTGCTAGTTGAAAAATGTCAGCAAGACAATAATTTTAATATATGCTGATTTAAATGTTTTTTTAATCTTGAATGTTTTTTCTAGTATATGGCAAGATATGAAGAAGAAAAGAAGAAAAAGACTAAACGTCTTCCTCCATCGAGATTGTCCGACTTCTCAGCTTCGATCGTACAATTTCCGTTTGTGGAGGGCTAGACAGTTGCTTCCGATTTCATGGAGATAATAATTTTTTTTTTTTACATGTAACATGTATCGTCTCTGTTTTCAATACAATTATTTTCAGACCATCAATTACAGTAAAAGATAGGGTTATATTGGTCCATCATCTCCATTTAAAAATATTCTGCTAATGATATAATGATTTGTTTGTGGCATTCTTCCCCCTTTAAAAGTGTTTAAAATATCTTTATTCCCCGCCATTAGTTAACTGAAGTGAACTGAAAACGGTTATTCGAATCGAAACTGTAAGAATGTGGTTTTTCTTCAGTTTTATTTATGGCTAGTGGCAAGGTTATTTTTTCAAAACAAATGGAGTCAAATTTTGTGTTAAATATAAATAGTATCGATGTCTGTCTTAAATCATCTGTTGGAGAAGTGCCAACAACGCCGTTTGAAGTAAGTCTCGCCGCAATCTACTTATCTCTACACGGTTTTATCGATAAACGTTTCTGCTTTCTGACCAGGAAGTTTTGGGCTCAAATCATATATATTTTGATAATTGAAAAGGTTTCTTTAATCCTTTATTCTCCTGTCAGTGAGGAGCAAAGAGGGCACCTGATTACAGGCGGAGGATAAAATAATGACGCGGTATCTTCAGCCGCCACTGCATAATGCTCCTTTGGGATTTGGGAAAGGCGAAGAAGTTGGAATTTCCTAGACCAAAACCAAATTCATAGAAAAACGTGTTTTCTGTGTAAACACCATTTATTCTGTTTCTTCAATTTTATTCTAAATGAGATCTGTCTCGACTCAGTATAAGTTTAGGAAAAGATGAACATTAACTGCGCGAGTATCGAATGCAATATGAACCTGATAATCAGATTTAGACTGCACCGTATCATATGATATTCTTGTGTTAACAGGTCGTAATCGATTCCCAATTCCAGCGCAGGATTCGGCAAAGTCTCTCATTAACAATGCAAGCTGATCTGAGTTGGTCAGCGGAAAGGATGTTAGGATTCTGGCGAGAAAGAACCCGGTTAGAGTCGGAGGTTTATCCCACATCGAGTTTCTGACCTGTAGAAAAAACAGAAAGGGGGATATTCCAAAGATAACTTTTTCTTTCTTTCTCTCCCTTTATCTCTCTGGTTCTCTTTCTCTTTCTGGGCGTCTCTCTCTTTCTCTCTCTCTCTCTCTCTCTCTCTCTCTCTCTCTCCCTCTGTCTCTCACCTTTTCTCACTATCGCGCCCTCCTTATCTTTTTATATTTACATCTACCTTCTAACCTATCTATCTACTTATCTGTCTATCTATCTATCTATTTGACTGATTATCTTTTTTGTCTCTTTTTATCTCTCAACTTTCTTAATCTTCTTTCCCATATATCTTTCTTTCGGTATACATAACACGGATCTATCGATATATTTATGGCTGGATGCTCTCACTTTTAACTCATACAATATATCAACCCATCATGCACGATTCCTACTATTTATGCGTCATCATCCCTGCAACAACTCTGGCAAACTGTCTTCCCCATAATTGTCTTAAATCAATAACGTCCGTCCGACCCTACCTATAAGAGAGCCTGGACTTTGATATATTGCTTAATGTACGAGAAAAAGGAGGAAAAGACCAGGGCTGCTAAATTTGTACAGAACTATCTGAACTTTCTTATTGGAAATCTAATCTGACGTGATGGCGCCTGCACTCATCAAAGGTAACATAAATTATTGTCTAGACCGTTCGGTGTGTTAGAAAGCTTCATCAATTATTTGCTCATCTCTCACTTCCATTTATTTGATCTACATGCCTACACTAAGCGGGTAAGAAGTACCCGTATGCAAATTTCTTTAATATCTGAAAGCAAAATTAGCAAGTATGCTGGCATGTTTGTTAGAAAAGAGATTAAGGCAGTCCTATAACAGTTTCCATGATGGTTTAATGGATAGCACTAACTTGGTATTGTAAAGTTATGGTCCTTTGTTTAAAAATAAGAATAAAAAAGAACCCTTTTCTCTGCGCGTTTCATTCTTTCACTTTTTGCTCTTTTATTTTAAGTCACCAATCCTCAAGTCATTTAATCTTTGCACAAACTTCAGTTTGAATTTTTTTCCCTCTCCTTCTTTCAGACTTTTTGGTTGTCCCCGTATCTATTTGAAAGAGAAAAATAAAACAATACGTTGGATATATCTGCAGGAATCACAGATGATTCATATCTTCTGCCAAACTCTTTAACTTTTCTTGTTTCTGATTACATACTCCATTCACAAGTCTTGTATGACTTTTTTTATGAATACAACAGAGTTATAAAATCTATTTTCCGCCTCAGAGATAATCACTGTGGCGTTTGCTAAGGGTAAACTCTTCAATCTCTAGAACCAGCAAACCTCCATGGTAGGATTTGAATCTTATAGCTTTGTATTGAGAGCCAAATTTTTTACCCAATGTTTTTTTACGATACACATAATTTTTGAATTTGGGCATAAAACTAAAAACAGAAAACAAGCCTCCTAACTTTATAAACCCAAACTTACTACTGATTTTTTCCCAGAAATTAGCTTACAAATGAATATCCATTCAGCCATGGAGATTGTAAAGTAGTCCATATTTCAGTGCAAGAAATGGAATCGATAAGAAAAATCCGAAAACCTAGCACGCGGGGGGGGGGGGGGGGGGGGGGGTGCTACCTAGCCTTGATTCTTTCACGTCTTCTACTTCGAAACCCTCCCTTGTGCTAGCTTTTCCAGTAACTACTACTACTACTACTACTACTACTACTACTACTACTACTACTACTACTACTACTACTACTACTACTACTACTACTACTACTACTACTACTACTACTACTACTACTACTACTACTACTACTACTACTACTACTACTACGACTACTACTACTACTACTACTACTACTACTACTACTACTACTACTACTACTACTACTACTACTACTACTACTACTACTACTACTACTACTACTACTACTACTACTACTACTACTACTACTACTACTACTACTACTACTACTACTACTACTACTACTACTACTACTACTACTACTACTACTTCTGCTACTACCACCACCGCCACTACTACTACTACTACTACTACTACTACTACTACTACTACTACTACTACTACTACTACTACTACGACTACTACGACTACTACGACTACTACGACTACTACGACTACTACTACTACTACTACTACTACTACTACTACGACTACTACGACTACTACCACCTACTACTACTACTACTACTACTACTACCACCACCACCTACTACTACTACTACTACACCACCTACCACCACCACCTACTACCACCACCACTACCACTACCACCACCGCCACCACCTACTACACCACCACCACCTACTACCACCACCTACTACTACTACTACTACTACTACTACTACTACTACTACTACTACTACTACTACTACTACTACTACCATTAATACAAAAATCACTATTGCTACCTCTATTATTACTTAAGCATTTCCATGACCACTAGGGGATAATTTTGCGGAAATATGAGGAGAAATAGCAAATAAACAAGAAGACTGAACGTGCCTCTCTTGTATTTTAGGCTTGTCGCGCTGTTGTGCAGCATCGATGCGGGTTAGGGGCCATGCAGCTCGAGTTCCTATACATCGAGTGCAGGGTTACAGATTCAAGTCAATATTGTTATTATTGCGTTCGTCCATTTGTTTTGGCTCACGATTCAGGGTCCAAAAATGCAGGAATATTTCATTGATGCCGTTACTAAAAGAAAACACCAAAAATAAACAAAAAAGAACCCCAACATTCGCAAAACATGTTTCCTAAAGAGGCATGTTTCTAACGCTAGATGATAATGAGGTGTAGAAGGTCAGTAATAGTTGAATCACATGCTAACACTTCCACTCTTAATTAATCTGTCTCCACCCCCCCCCCCCCTCTCTCTCTCTCTCTCTCTCTCTCTCTCTCTCTCTCTCTCTCTCTCTCTCTCTATCTCTATCTCCCTCTCTCTATCAATTTCTTCCACCGCGTCGTATTTTTTTATTTTTCTTGTTGTTGTTGTTGTTGTTGTTGTTGTTGTTGTTGTTGTTCTTCTTCTTCTTCTTCTTCTTCTTCTTCTTCTTCTTCTTCTTCTTCTTCTTCTTCTTCTTCTTCCTCTTCTCTTTTTTCTTTTTCTTTTCTTTCTCTCTTTCTCTTGCTTCTCTTCTGTTTTCTGTCTGCGTCGTTCCTCTTTATTTCTCTCTCTACCCCTCCCCCCCCCCTTTTTCTCTCTCTCTCTCTCTCGCTCCCTAGTTTTTCTTTTTCGTTTTCGCCTTCTTATCCTTTTTTTTTAAACAAGTTGAATATCACTGACTTTATTCATTTCTATCTTCTTATCTTTCACACAGCTAGGCTTCCTTTTTTCACTTCAAACATTATCAAATCATCCGTGTTCATCTGTCAAATTTGCTGAGAATCCACTATGCAGCAATTTGCCTTCATCATCAAAGATTTTGCTAAATTTTCCGCCTGGAGAGATCCAACATCAACCATCTAAGAACACATCCTTGGTAGAGCATAATCTGCTGATCTGTCATTTCAGATTCCCTTGAAGTCAGTCTAAATAGGTTGATAATCTAACTAGCACTTGCTCGCATCACTACCGAGACCCATAAAAGGCGGGCATTATATCAATGAATGCAACGTTTTCCCTAAACCAGTAAATTCCCAAGTGACCATTTGTGCAGCAACCCATAAAGACCGATATCATCAAGGTTTTCACCCACAAAAGACCAAACCGGCCATTATAACGCGCCATAGGATCTAGATCTAGCACTCAAGCTGGCTTAGAGAAACCTCATTTAAATGGACAATGCAAAGAAGATTACCAACGAGTTTTTTTGTGATTTAAAAGATGGTGAAGTCATGAGCTACACAATGCTTAGTTATATTAAGTGACCCGTTCAAATTGTTTGATGGTGCTTTAGAAAGATTCACTTTTGTTCCTATGAATAAAGTTTCTAAAAGAACGTAACATCAAAAAGGAATATGGAATACGAAAGAGAGGGAGGGAAAGAGAAGCTATATATTTAATTCTTAAATGAACTTAAGTCAGTGAAAGAGAGGAAATATCAATAAATTAAGAAATATAACAGTTTTCATGAAACTAAAAGATAACAACAACAGTTATATCGAAAAAAAAAAAAACCCAAAAAACACCACAGTAGGAACAAGATCAATGGAAATAAACATGGACAGCAACATTGGTGGCAGCAACGGCAACTCTGACAGTGACTTAGCAACTTAAAGAATCTTAACAGTAACAACACGAAAAATCCACAAAAACAATAATAACAGGAGGGGGAAATAATGACAAAAGATTATTTCGTTTCTCTAGCTTTTTACGTATTACAGAATTCGCAATAATAATTTCTTTTAAATGCCTTGAGTCAATTTTGCTAAAAAAAAAGAAAAAAAAAAAAAAAGCATTGTCTGATTGTTTTACTTGAAATTGGAAAACTAGGTTTTCTTTACACGAGAAAAATCCAGCCTGTTTCACAAAAAAAAAAGGACAAGAGCAGATAGAATGCTCCGCTTCTTGGCGTATTTCATGGGTTCTTAAGAGGCTTAAATTGCATTCTGAATTTATTTGTCGATGTTCTGTTACGACAAACAAAACAATACACGATTAGAAATATTTTTATTGATTAGGCAACACCCCCTTCCCCCACACAAGATTTCAAATCGCTTCGGAAGCTTAACATTCTTTATTTCGCAATATATATGGTTCTCCAAATGTAATTATCAGTATTTCTAAGTTTAGAAAATAAGCAATGCGTGACTGTTAAATAACATAGCTGAGCTTTTTGGCTTCTCATTTTGCAAATTTGACTTAATCTTTGATTTCCCTTACCTCTCCTTCATTTTTTCTTTCATCCCTTTTTTTCAGTATCTCTTTTCTCCTCTGTTTTTTCTTTTTATCCCTCTCCTTGACACTCACTGTCATTTGTCTGTTCCCTTTCAGCTTATACGCATGTTTATGCCACATTCTTTCACGCGGTTTCTAATTTTTTTTTCTCTTTACATGTGGGTCTTTCTCTGTCTGTCTTTCCCCGTATCTATCCCTAAATCTACCTCTTCATATTCACTTATGATATTTGTAATTATACACACACACACACACACATATATATATATATATATATATATATATATATATGTATGTATGTATAATTTATTATACATATGATATTTTTATTATTTTCATAAACAAATAGTAATTTATATCACCAGCTTCTTCAAAGACGAACACAACAACAGTTATTTCCTTTGTCTTATATTTAAAGTTATCTCAGAGGGACGGGATGTGATCATGCTATCACGAGTGTTAGCGACCGCCGGGAAAAAACCTGGGCATGGCAGAACATATTTGTTTTTTATTAAATTTTCGCGGAAAACGTTGTTTTGAATAATTTTTTTTGCTTTAATTAGTTCAGGCCGCGGCGTATTTCTTCTCGGCAGGAGAGAGATAAAAATAGTCTTAAGAGAAGAAAAACAATACATGCTTTTTATGACTAGTCAGCTGAAACTTTCAACAAAATAGTTCGCCTGGGTTTTAAGGAGGGAATCCTGAAAATTAAGGAGGGAAGTTTTCAGAGTATAGTATTAAAATTGTATATTGCAAACGAATCACTCACAGTGTCTTTTCTATAAACTCAAAAAAAAACCAAAAAAACCAAAGAAACCAAAACCGAACCAAAAAAAAAAAAACAACCATAACATCAAAATCCAAGCATATTGAATTTCAGGCAAAAAGAAGACAGAAAATAATGATAGCTTGTCCTATATTAAAATGGTAAAGAATAAAAGATTGCCAACATGATTATTCAGTTGAACTGTTTTGTCCTGGAATCGATCGACGATCACCTTTGAATTCTTTGCAACATAATAATAACCGAAATAAACCATTCCGTTATTAGGGATCAAAATCTCTCTAGTGTCCATTGTCACAGCTTGGAAGAAAAAAAATGATTTACTTGAACATTTAATTAAAAATGTTTTTAAAAGAAATCTCACAACTCCTCGAAACTGATGTATATTTTTTAGTCTGAAAAATAGAAAGAAGTATTAATTACACAATAAACCATATCAATTCTGACATAAGTAATATGAAAAAAAATATGTGGGTTTAAGCATCAATTCGCAATAAAGTTTTGTCTTAAATTTCTCTGTCTCCATCTATCTCAGTCTCCCTTTCTCTTTTTCCCTTCCTCTCTCTCTCTCCCTCTCTCTCTCTCTCTCTCTCTCTCTCTCTGTCTGTCTGTCTCTCTCTCTCTCTATCTATCTCTTTTTTTTCTTCTTCTTCTTTTTTGTATGCCTGAATAAACAAAGCCAGTGTCTAGACACAGTATAAACTCAACTAGAGCAAAAGAAGAAAAAAAAAATTCTCAACAAGACGCTATCGAATCTTGCCTTTTTGTGTTTTTGTTTTCTGATCTGGTGACTAGTTGTTCACTTCCATAAACTTGAGTTGAATGGATAGTGAGCTAAGAGAGAGAGAGAGAGAGAGAGAGAGAGAGAGAGAGAGAGAGAGAGAGAGAGAGGGAGAAAGAGAGACAGAGAGAAATAGAGAGAGACTTAGAACGATAGAAACAGACAGGCATACACACAGACAGATGGACAAATATATATTGAGATATACAGAGATACAGATAGACAGGCAGACTTGCGGAGACACTGACAAGATGAGAGCAAAGAAATTTAAACAATGAGACAGACAGTCAGACAGACAGACCCTATAGGCAGACCTTTAGGCTGGCAGACAAAGAAACACACAGTGAGTAAGAGAAATTAAAGGTAGAGAAACGGAGGAATGGTTCAGAGTTAGCAAAAAAAAAAAGGAGGAAAAATAGAAAAAAAGAATAGACATAACTTTTTCAACATCACTAAACCTTGTAAAATCAATTGATCTGGGGCACACATAATTCATTTTTTAATGCATCATTAAAGGCAATTAAATCTTTTTATCCCTATTGGATGCTGACCTTTGGATAAAGTTTTATTGATTGAAGAAAAGGTGGTTTTTTTTTGTTTTTGTTTTTTAATAGAAATATGATTTACTCTAAAAAATGCCATTTCCTCATAAGACACGATCGAATATTAATAATTTTCTATTTTATTATATTATTCCAGAATAGGAAAAAGGTTCCCTAAAAACCTTTTTTTTTTCTCTATCACTTTGAACTGCAAATCCCGCGTAGCAAAGGTCTCTATTATTAAGCTTATTGGTTTCATGATGAAAAACACTTTTTTTTTTAATCGCTCGAACAATTCGCTCATCTATTTATAAAACAATTTACTTTATCAAATACAACCGGCTGTATCTCAAGAGATATAGCGAATGTTGGGTCTCTCATGCTAAAGCCTCTAAGAAAAGTCACACATGATTTAAAGAATGATAAAATATTGTTAGAATTTAGGTTTATTTAGAAAAAAAAAATAGAATTGCTTGTGGCAGTTTCTTTACACAAGGGATGTAACTGTATATAACATTTTAAAAATGTATTAATAAATCGATGAATCGAACAATGCGATTTGCTCACACACACACACACAAACAAAAAACAAGATGAATTTCTTTCGAAAGGTGTCTCTATGTCGAGCCGCACTTTCCGCTGATGGAATCCCACTGTTCACGCAATTCGATGCTGTTTCAACGAAGGTCTATTTTGTGCTACTCACATAATATAACAAGAGAGAATGAAGTGAGAAATCTATCTATTATCTTTGAAGTTTCTTTTTTTCTTTTCAAACATCATTTTAAAAATCGGAAAGCAGCTTTCTATATCGGAAATAAATTTTTTTTTTAATCTGGTAAAAGAGAATTTTACAAAAAGTTTTTCATTGTAGGATTTGCATTGATGTAAACAAAAATTGCAAGCGATGGATATATAAAGTTTTTTATTTGTTGCTTTATGAAAATTTCCAAGCCAAAAGAGCCACCTTTTCTGCCAATATTTACATATTTTTTAAAAATTATAGCAATAAAGCAATAAGTATTGTTACCAAATTTTTTTTATAGATCCGTTTCAGCATTCAATATCATGTACATTTGCTTCTATGCGAGCCACTTGTTTCTTGAAGATAGAGCATATTCACGCTTTTTTGGTGGGGATTCATAGTCTGTGAATGATCATTTGATAGAACTTTAAGAAACAGTCGGAGCGTACAGATGCAGCTGTTTTTTGATGGTGAATGAAGAACACTTAGTAATTTTAAACAACTCTGTCAGTAAATGCCCCCCAAACTGAGACCTACTAAATCATCCGTTCCTACCTGCCATCTGCCATTCTGAGAGCCCTGGCCATGTAAATAAGAAAATCTCATTGTATGCCGGTATGGGAAAGTACAAACTGCCATTAAAAATACAGTGTTTGCCCATGTTTTTTCAGGCGGTTAATCAAGCAGCCACTCCTTGTTGTCGTTACCGCCAACATCCTCATTTTATCGTCACCATTCAAGGACGCTAAACATGACTTCCATTATTAACTACTGCATCCTGGCAGAGCTTGTATGTAAAAATAAAGGTCTTTCGGAATATATTCGTCCCGTGGAGCAATTTGACAATGATTTATATTTTTTGATTATTTGATCTGTCGTTGGTCAAATATGGACCACCTGCACAGGAATTGTCGAGTCAGAGTATTTCATGCTTCCCTCTTGGACGGTTCTGAAGACATTACTTTTTGGAGTTCTCTCTTTATGCTTTGACACACGGTTTAGGGTCGAAATAAACGTAAAAAGTATAAGAATGGTGTGCTAATAATGGGAAACTCTGATTTATTTACAAACTATTTTAAACATTCATTATCATGTAGGCTGAAAAAAATGAACAATTGTGAATTATTCCCTCTAGGCAGCGACCTTGAAGCACTTCTTTTTCGGGAAAAGATTTCTAACAAATGTTTAAAATTGTCTTAAGAAAACTGGAAAAGAACAGTATCGGTCAAAATCGACTAACATGTTGCCAATAATTCAGTAAAACGTGATAATAATGACCCTCAAGGAAAGCTAATTATGCAGAATATAGTAAATTGTGTCTAATTTTTTTTCTCTTAAGAAACGGAGATTGGGGGATATAGGCGACTGGGAAAGACTGTGAATTCATAGCTGCGCATTTATTTAAACCTACATGATAATTAATTTAAAAAAAAGATCTTAAAATAGCATTGCATTTTAAACAATTACTAGACTGTTCTTATTAGCTGATTTCCCGTATTGGCCAAGATTCAATATAGATCTTAAAACAAAGGCTGCGACATCTTTGAGATTCTAATACAAGGAAGAAAACAAGAAAGAAGAGATGATTATCTTTTGCAAGCTTAATTTTTTTTTTTTGCGCATCGATGTAAAATTCATCGGCCTTCGTCAGGCTTAAAGCAATGGCTACT
Source organism: Elysia crispata (assembly GCA_033675545.1). Taxonomy (NCBI): domain Eukaryota; kingdom Metazoa; phylum Mollusca; class Gastropoda; family Plakobranchidae; genus Elysia; species Elysia crispata. Next base: position 119,170 of record JAWDGP010005908.1, read on the forward strand.
ATAATAATATGCTTTAATAAAAGAATTATTTTCGCCAACTATTCGATGCAATCTACTATTGCAACCTCAAGGAAAGGTAATGTTGCATAATGAAGTATCAGATGACACTAACTTTTTTCCTCCTAAAGAACGTGGATTTGCAGGATATCTCCGACCGGGAAAGATTGAAACACTCTGTGTGTGTGTGTGTGTGTGTGTGATGTAATGGTTTTGAGGGAGGGGGGGGTGAGATAAACTTTAGTTAAGCACAGACCATCATTATAAACCCCTTTACCAGAAACAACCAAAAAGAACAATAATATGTTCCTTGTACAGTTCTAATCAGTTTCTGGAATCTTATAGAGATATGACGAGTTTGTGTCCAAGCAATAATAACGCTGATCACACAAAATACGACCATCACCGTATGAAGCAAACTAGGAATCAAACCCGAGACCTCCTTCTTGCCGGTCGATCGCTATCCCAACTGGGCTGAGAGGCATTCTGACAATAGCACTATTTGAGCTTTTCATGACCCTGAAAGTAAAAGAAAACTTTAATCATCACCAAAGGTTTGCTAAAATAAAAAACAAAAAAAAAAATATAGGAATCGTCTGAAAAAACCGATAAAACTAATTGGGATAAAGTCAGAATCGATACTCGGAGTGAACTCATGTCAGATCCTTTACAAAAATGTCACCTCACCCATTTGGAATTCCTATTAATTTCTTCCTTTTTTGTCCCTGCAGTCGTCACTGCAAGCCACCCACACATCGCCCTTAGCTCGTCAATCTTGATCGCACAAAGACCAAGTGCCTGGTCGCAGTCAGACCCACCTGGCTCGGCCCCACAGATCAATCAGAAAGTCCAATAAAGGCCATGTCGGCGCTTTAATTGGCACCGACATCTAACACACGGGAGGGGTTCATTCCGCTAAACGCTTGGTGCACGCGGCAATAAATAGACCGTTTTTTTTTCTTAAATCCTTTTATGTAGCTCTGCATAACATTTTCTTCACTTTGTATTGACTCTTTTTTCCTTCTTTTCCTCTTCTTGTTCTTCTGCTGCTCCTCCTCCTCCTTCTTCTATTTCTTGTTCTTGTTCTTGTTCTTGTCCTTATTCTTGTTCTTCTTTTTTATAAGAAATAGTATACCAACCTCTTATACTATTGATATCTATAAACTGAATAAAATCATCTAAAAATATGCTACGCCATTTTTATTATTCTCACAAACAGAAGTGATGGAACTAGACACCGTTACAATAATCAAATCTAATTTTTGTACTGAATAAATATAAAACAATATTTGTATGAACCTTAATTATACTTTGGTCTCATTGAATTCTCTTTCCATGTTCTGATTAATAGAGTGTGCCTGTAAAATTTTGAACTACCTGAAACCTCTTCGACTTTTTTTGCCGTGTCGTTCCCATCAGTCTCTTTATGACTTCTCCGTTTTTCTTTTTCCCCAAATAATTTGTAAATTATTTTTTTACCGACTGGTTTAAAGAAAAGAAATTATTTCATGACAATTTTATGCCAGCTTTGCTAGGCAATACAATTAACAGATGCTCAGGCAAAGATTTATACACCCTTAAAAGCTCATGATGAACAATTAATCCCCACTATTGTCTTGTCAATCTCTGAATACACGTTATATATATTTTCAACTATGCAAAAGCTCTTGCGGCTTTTTATTTCGTATCCTTTGGTATCAACATTTCCCAAAATCCCGGGTGTAGAAAGAGTATCTGAAAGCACTTTTAGAAATAAGTGTATAGTTTAGCCTGGGTTGTAGTTGTGGGCTTAGTTTGAGCTTTTAGAGTAATGTAGATTTCACTAGAACTTAAAAATAGTCGTTCGACTTCCTGTTGTCTAGACTAGAATTCAATCCAGTTCAGCCGTCTGCAGCTGGAGCTTTCATTGGAGAGAAATGTAAGTAACTGGTATTGGATGAGAGAACTAGAGAAACGGCCAGAGAGACAGATGGACATACACACAGAGGGAACGGAGTGAGGGGCAAAGTCTACCATATTGAGATTAGATGAACTGTGAACTTGTGGGAGTGTCCAGCCTCGACTTAACACATTCTCACTCCAACCTTCTCCTGTTTGATAAGCACGAATCACAATCCAATACTAGATTTTTGATCGATGATTTCGTGTCACTTTAGAATGAAGACGAGCAGGTCTTGTAGATAGAAGTTGCAGTCAAACTATTTCACATTCTACATGTTTATTTTTTTTTAATTGATCTTATTGTTGATTTTTAGTGTTTAAATTTTCACGCCGTTTTCAATATTGCGATGATGATGAAAGTAAGACTAGTATGGAAATTACTTAACAGAACTACAAACCATGAACAAAAACTAGTTATTAAAAAGTTCGACTAGGTCATAAGTGAATAAGATAGACTTGTTAATATGGACGCATCCTCCTTGTGTCCTGACCGTAACATTAAATATATCATCAAATATGGTTTGATAGAGATAAGAATTCCTTTCACTTCCTCACAAAATCATCATTTTATAAGATATGATTTTTTTTAAGATAGTCGGTTAAGTACTCTCTAATCCGAAAAATCGACACGTCTAAGATTTGATATAGTCTATACCAAAATTCAAAAAATTGTAGTATTTCTATGAAGCTACATCGCACAATGTTTTTATAGTTTTTTGTTGTTGTTTTTTTTTTGTTCTCCTTCACCAGAATATTCTGAAGCCAGAGATAGTCATCCAATGGTGTTTAATGAAAAGTAAAAGATTATAAACTCGCCATGTAATATCTTGAACCCTTTCAGAGATTTTTAAACAAGAAAATAAATCTCCCGATTTCTTTCTTGGAGATGAACCATGCTGGATTTTGAATGTGAGTCATTTAAAGTAGATCATATATAGAGAGCATTTTTAATTATGGACTAGAAAGGTAGAAGATGATAATGTAATTCGAAAAAGATATTTTATACGTTAACATTTTTATTATGTTTTTGACCTCCACTTTTTTTTTTCAATAACTTAAACCTATATGTGCCAGTGGCAATATAACAGATTGAAGTATTTGTGTAGAGTAAATGGAGCGATTTGGGACGAGCATCCAATTTGCGCTTCAAATGATGAACGGTGAATAAGAAACATCTCAATCTCTAATCCAAAGTAACTTTCTTTGAGAAACTTGAAATGTGGAAGAAAGAAAAATACATCTCAAGTTTATAATAATAGACTTTGTTTCCTCAACTTTATCAGAAAGTCAGTTCAGCTGTTTTCGACAGGAGTAACCCTTGGCTCTTGAAAACTGACTAGATAACTTAGTGGAATCGCCCCAAAGTATTCAGTTTTCTTTTCCCTTCACAGTTCGCACCATCTCGTACTGTTAGCTGAAAAATGTTAGCAAGGCAATAATTTTATTATTACTATACTAATTTAAATGTTTTTACTCTTGAAAATTATTTTTTTACCTGTGGGAAGGAATCAAAAATAAAAGAAGAAAAAGACTCAAATTCTTCCTCCATTGCGATTGTCCGCTTCGATTGTTACAATTTCCGTCACTGGGGGACCAGACAGTCGCTTCCGATTTTATGGAGATACTAATTGATTTTTTTTACACATGTAACATGTATCGTCTATATTTTCAAACAATTCTTTTCAGACCATCAACTAGAGTAAAGGATAGGGTTATATTTGAGCGATCATTTCCGTTTAAAAATATTTTGATAATGATATATTGATTTGTTTGTGGCATTCTTCCTGCTTTAAAAGTATTTAAAATTTCTTTATTCGCCGCCATTAGTTAATTGAAGTGAAATGAAAACGGTTATTCGAAACGGAACTCTCGCCGCAATCTACTTATCTCTACACGGTTTTATCGATAAACGTTTCTGCTTTCTGATCAGGAAGTTTTGGGCTCAAATCATATATATTCTCGAAGATTTTGATAATTGAAAAGGTTTCTTTACTCCTTTATTCTCCTGTCAGTGAGGAGCAAAGAGGGCACCTGATTACAGGCGGAGGATAAAATAATGACGCGGTATCTTCAGCCGCCACTGCATAATGCTCCTTTGGGATTTGGGAAAGGCGAAGAAGTTGGAATTTCCTAGACCAAAACCAAATTCATAGAAAAACGTGTTTTCTGTGTAAACACCATTTATTCTGTTTCTTCAATTTTATTCTAAATGAGATCTGTCTCGACTCAGTATAAGTTTAGGAAAAGATGAACATTAACTGCGCGAGTATCGAATGCAATATGAACCTGATAATTAGGTTTAGACTGCACAGTATCACATGATGTTCTTGTGTTAACAGGTCGAAATCGATTCCTAATTCCAGCCCAGGATTCGGCAAAGTCTCTCATTAACAATGCAAGCTGATCTGAGTTGGTCAGCGGAAAGGATGTTAGGATTCGGGCAATGGAGAACCCGGTTAGAGTCGGAGCTTTATCCTACACCGAATTTCTGACCTGTAGAAAAAACAGAAAGGGGAATATTCCAAAGATAACTTTTTCTTTCTTTCTCTCACTCTATATCTTTGGTTCTCTTTCTCTATCTGGGCGTCTCTCTCTTTCTCTGTCTCTCTCTTTGCCTTTCTCTCTTACCTTTTCTCACTCTCGCTCCTTCCCTATGTCCTTTTACCCTCTTCCTCTCCCTCCGTCTATCTTTTTATCCATATATCTATCTACCTATATATATATATATATATATATATTTGACTGATTATCTTTTTTCTCTCTTTTTATCTCTCTAACTTTCTTAATCTTTTTTCCCATATATCTTTCTTTCGGTATACATAACACGGATCTATCGATATATGTATGGCTGAATTTTCTCCCTTTTAACTCATACAATATAATCAACCCATCATGCACGATTCCTTCTATTTATGCGTCATCATCCCTGCAACAACTCTGGCAAACTGTCTTCCCCATATTGTCTTAGATCAATAACGTCTGTCCGACCCTACCTACAAGAGAGCCTGGACTTTGATATATTGCTTAATCTAAGAGAAAAAGGAAGAAAAGACCAGGGCTGCTAAATATGTACATAGGTATCGGATTTTTCTTATTGGAAATCTAATCTGATGTGATGGCGCCTGCACTCATCAAAGGTAACATATTCTCTAGACGGTTCGTTGTGTTCATCAATTGTTTGCTCATCTCTATCTCTTACTTTCATTTATTGATCTACATGCCTACGTTAGGCGGGTAAGAAGAACCCGTATGCAAATTTCTTTAATATCTGAAAACAAAATTGGCAAGGATGCTGGCATTTTTATTAGAAAAGAGATTAAGGCGGTCCAATAACTATAAATTTCCATGGTGGTTTAATGGGTAGCACTAACTTGGCTTTGTAAAATTATGGTCCTTGGTTTAAAAATAAGAATAAAAAAAAACAACCTCCTCTCTGCGCGTTTTTTTCTTTCACTTTTTGCTCTCTTATTATGCGATTATTAATGTCACCAATCCTCAAGTCATTTACTCTTTGCACTAACCTCAGTCTGTTTTTTTTTTCTCTTCCTCTTTCAGGTATTTTGGTTGTCATCATATTTATTTGAAAGAGGAAAATAAAACAATACGTTGGATATATCTGCAAAAATCACAAATGCTTCATATCTTCTGCCAAACTCTTTAAATTTTGTTGTTTCTGATTACATACTATGTTCACACGTCTTTTATGACCATTTTTATGAATACAACAGGGACATAAAAGCTGTTTTACGCCTCAGAGATAACCTCTTCAATCTCTAGAACCAGCAAACCTTCATGGCAGGATTTGAAATCTTATATCTTTGCATTAAGAGTGAAGTTTTTGACCAAATGTTTTTTATAGTACACATTATTTTTTATTATTTTGGGCATGAAACTGAAAACATAAAAAAAACCTCCTAATTTTATTAACCCAAACTTACTCTTGATTTCTTTCTCCAGAAATTAGCTTACAAATGATTATCCTATCAGCCATGAAGATTGTAAAGTAGTTCATATTTCAATGGTAGAAATGGAATCGATAAGAAAGACCCCAGAACCTAGCACAGTGGTGCTACCCAGCCTGGATTCTTTCACATCTTCTTCAACTTCGAACCCCTTCCTTGTGCTAGCTTTCCCAGCATGATTCCTTGATCTTGTGATTATAATGTAAAGATAATCTGTATTAATAAGGATGAATTTGTTATAACTAAGAATAAAGCAATTAAGGTCAGACATCAAGCGTGCAATATCAAGAGCCTTGCTATTTGCTAGTTGCCTTTGGTGCGATTCTGATTTTCCCATTGCTTTTAGCAGGTCATTCAGAAAGGCTTAGTAAATACTACTACTACTACTACTACTACTACTACTACTACTACTACTACTACTACTACTACTACTACTACTACTACTACTACTACTACTACTACTACTACTACTACTATACTACTACTACTACTACTACTACTACTACTACTACTACTACTACTACTACTACTACTACTACTACTACTACTACTACTACTACTACTACTACTACTACTACTACTACTACTACTACTACTACTACTACTACTACTACTAATACTATTACTGCTACTAAACTACTGCTACCATTACTACAAATATCACTGTTGCTACCTCTTTTATTACTTCTAGCATTTCCATGATCACGTGGAAAGGAGTTTACAGAAATATGAGGAGAAATAGTAAATAAATAAGGCGAACGTGCCCCACTGTTTTATACGCTTGTCGCGCTGTTGTGCAGCATCAATGCGGGTTAGGAGCCATGCAGCTCGAGTTCCTATACACCGAGTGCAGGGTTACAGATTCAAGTCAATATTGTTATTATTGCGTCCGTCCATTTGTTTTAGGTCACGATTCAAGGTCCATAAGCGTAGTAACATTTTATTGGTTTGGTTACTAACCCCCTCCCCCCCCCCCCCCCCCCCCCAAAAAAAAAAAAAAAAAAAAAAAAAAAAAGAAGCCCAACATTTACAGAACGTGTGTTATAAAGAGTTATGGCTCAAACCGTAGATGATAATAAGATGTAGTAGGTCAGTAATAGTTAAACACATGCTCACACTTCCACTCTTAACTTCTCTGTCTCTTCCCCCCGTCACCCCCTCTCTATCTCTCACCCTCTCTCTGTATCTCTCTTTCTCGCTCCCTAGTTTTTTGTTCGTTTTCGCCTTCTTATCCTTTTTTTTTAAACAAGTTGAATATCACTGACTTTATTCATTTCTATCTTCTTATCTTTCACACAGTTAGGCTTCTTTTTTCCACTTCAAGCATTATGAAATCAGCCGTGTTAATCTGACAAATTTGCTGAGGATCCACCATGCAGCGATTTGCCTTGATCATCAAAGATTTTGCTAAATTTTCCGCCTGGAGAGATCCAACATCAACCATCCGAGAACACATCCTGTGCAGAGCATGATCTGTCATTTCAGATTCCCTTGAAGTCAGTCTAAATAGGTTGATAATCTAACTAGCACTTGCTCGCATCACTACCGAGACCCATAAAAGGCGGGCATTATATCAATAAATACGTTTTCCCGAAACCGGTAAATTCCCTAGTGACCATTTGTGCAGCAACCCATAAAGATCGATATCATCCAGGTTTCCACTCACAAAAGACCAAACCGGCCAGGGTAAGGTGCCATAGGATCTAGATCTAGCACTCAAGCTGGCTTAGAGAAACCTCATTAAAGAGGACAATGCAAAGAAGATTATCAAAGAGTTTTTTTTGTGATTTAAAAGATGGTGAAGTCATGAGCTAAACAATACTTAGTTATAAGGAGTGGCCCGTTCAAATTGTTTGATGGTGCTTTAGAAAATATTCCTTTTTGTTCATATAAATAAGGTTTCTAAAGGGACGTAACATCAAAAAGGAATATGGGGTACGAAAGAGAGGGAGGGAAAGAGAAGCTATATATTAAATTCTTTTCACAATGAGCTTAAGTCAGTGAAAGAGAGGAAACATCAATAAAGTAAGAAATAACACAGTTTTCACGAAATTGGAGAATAACAACAGTTATATCGAAAATAAAAACCAAAAAAGAAAAAAAAAACCTTTTGTAGGAAGAAGAACAATTGAAATAAGCAATGACAGCAACAGTGATAGCAGCAACGGCAACTGTGACAGCAACTCAGCAACACAGTCTTAAAAGTAAGACCACGGCAAATCCAACAAAAACATCAATAACAGGAGGGAAAATAATGACAGAATCTTATTTCGTTTCTTTAGCTTTTTACATAATTACAAAATTCGCAATAATGCATTTCTTTTAAATTCCTTGACTCAGTTTTGCTAAAAAATAGCATTGTCTGATTGTTTTTCTTGAACTTTGAAAACTAGGGGTTTTTTTTACACGAGAAAAATCCAACCTGAACAAAGAAAAAAGACTAGAGACTCTAGAATGCTCCGCCTCTTGACGTATTTCGTCGGTTCTTAAGAGGCGTAAATTGCATTCTGAAATTATTTGTTGATGTTTTGTTACGAGAAAAAAAAAACAATGCACACGCCCAAAAAAGACAAAAAAAACAAAACAAAAAAAACAAAAAAAACAAAAAACAGTCTTTATTTCGCAATATAAATGGTTTTCCAGATGTAATTATCTGCATTTTTAAGTTTAGAAAATGCGCATCGCGTGACTGTTAAATAACACAGCTGAATTTTTGTGGCGTCTAATTTTGTATATTTGACTAAATGTTTGGTTACCCTTACCTCTCCTTCATTTTTTCCTTCATCTCTTTATTCTTTTTCAGTATCTCTTTTCTCCTCTGTTTTTTTTTTTATCCATCTCCACGACACTAACTTTCATTTGTCTCGTCCCTTTGAGCTAATACACATGTCTATGCCCCATTCTTTCAGGTGGTTTCTATTTTTTTTCTCTTTACATGTGGTTCTTTCTCTGGCTGTTTTTCTCCGTATCTATCCCTAAATCTACCTCTTCATATATCACTAATGATATTTCTAAGTATACATATATAGATATATATTAATTTTAGATATATCGATCTATGTCTGAGAGGTAGATTCTTTAACTCTTTCCTTTTCTTTCTCAATTCAGCGCCGGCACCTAACTTTCTCATGCCGCTCCTTCTCTCACTCTCATCATCTCTGTATTCGTCTGTCTATCTCTATCCTGCTATTTGTAAAATTATATAATTGATAATTCTTTCTGCTTTTTTTTTTCTCCCTCTCTTACCTTCTCTCTGTCGCTCTTTTTGTGAACTGATAGTCTCTCATTGAACTTCTTTTTTGTTAATGCTCAGTAAATCAAGATCTAGAGAGGTTTAAACAACAAAGCTAAGTGTTAAAATTCCCCGAGAATTCAACGATTTTAATAATCAATTCGAGCCGTTCCCCAAGAATGTCGCCAGACCGCGCAGCTTTCGCTGTCTTCCTTATTTCAGCGGTGAAAGAAATTCACTCCAGTCCGTTCTGTGAGATTGTACGTATGTAGTCAAGGTCTGCGTCCAGTGAGATTGTACGTATGTAGTCAAGGTCTGCGTCCAGTGAGATTGTGGATATGTAGTCAAGGTCTGCGTCCAGTGAGATTGTACGTATGTAGTCAAGGTCTGCGTCCAGTGAGATTGTACGTATGTAATAAAGTCTGCGTCCAGTGAGATTGTGCGTATGTAATAAAGTCTGCGTCCAGTGAGATTGTGCATATGTAATAAAGTCTGCGTCCAGTGAGATTGTACGTATGTAGTCAAGGTCTGCGTCCAGTGAGATTGTACGTATGTAGTCAAGGTTTGCGTCCAGTGAGGTTGTACGTATGTAATAAGGTCTGCGTCCAGTGAGATTGTGCGTATGTAGTCAAAGTCTGCGTCCAGTGAGATTGTACGTATGTAGTCAAGGTCTGCGTCAAGTGAGATTGTACGTATGTAGTCAAGGTCTGCGTCAAATGAGATTGTACGTATGTAGTCAAGGTCTGCGTCCAGTGAGATTGTACGTATGTAGTCAAGGTCTGCGTCCAGTGAGATTGTACGTATGTAGTCAAGGTCTGCGTCCAGTGAGATTGTACGTATGTAGTCAAGGTCTGCGTCCAGTGAGATTGTGCGTATGTAATAAGGTCTGCGTCCAGTGAGATTGTACGTATGTAGTCAAGGTCTGCGTCCAGTGAGATTGTACGTATGTAATAAAGTCTGCGTCCAGTGAGATTGTGCGTATGTAATAAAGTCTGCGTCCAGTGAGATTGTGCGTATGTAATAAAGTCTGCGTCCAGTGAGATTGTACGTATGTAGTCAAGGTCTGCGTCCAGTGAGATTGTACGTATGTAGTCAAGGTTTGCGTCCAGTGAGATTGTACGTATGTAATAAGGTCTGCGTCCAGTGAGATTGTGCGTATGTAGTCAAAGTCTGCGTCCAGTGAGATTGTACGTATGTAGTCAAGGTCTGCGTCCATGTAGATTGTACGTATGTAGTCAAGGTCTGCGTTTGTACGTATGTAGTCAAGGTCTGCGTCCAGTGAGATTGTACGTATGTAGTCAAGGTCTGCGTCCAGTGAGATTGTACGTATGTAGTCAAGGTCTGCGTCCAGTGAGATTGTACGTATGTAGTCAAGGTCTGCGTCCAGTGAGATTGTACGTATGTAGTCAAGGTCTGCGTCCAGTGAGATTGTGCGTATGTAGTCAAGGTCTGCGTCCAGTGAGATTGTACGTATGTAGTCAAGGTCTGCGTCAAGTGAGATTGTGGATATGTAGTCAAGGTCTGCGTCCAGTGAGATTGTGCGTATGTAGTCAAGGTCTGCGTCCAGTGAGATTGTGCGTATGTAGTCAAGGTCTGCGTCCAGTGAGATTGTGCGTATGTAGTCAAGGTCTGCGTCCAGTGAGATTGTGCGTATGTAGTCAAGGTCTGCGTCCAGTGAGATTGTGCGTATGTAGTCAAGGTCTGCGTCCAGTGAGATTGTGGATATGTAGTCAAGGTCTGCGTCCAGTGAGATTGTGCGTATGTAGTCAAGGTCTGCGTCCAGTGAGATTGTGGATATGTAGTCAAGGTCTGCGTCCAGTGAGATTGTACGTATGTAGTCAAGGTCTGCGTCCAGTGAGATTGTACGTATGTAGTCAAGGTTTGCGTCCAGTGAGATTGTACGTATGTAGTCAAGGTCTGCGTCCAGTGAGATTGTGCGTATGTAGTCAAGGTCTGCGTCCAGTGAGATTGTGCGTATGTAGTCAAAGTCTGCGTCCAGTGAGATTGTGCGTATGTAGTCAAGGTCTGCGTCCAGTGAGATTGTACGTATGTAGTCAAGGTCTGCGTCCAGTGAGATTGTGCGTATGTAGTCCAGGTCTGCGTCCTCTGAGATTGTGCGTATGCAGTCAAGGTCTGCGTCCAGTGAGACTATGCGTATGTAGTCAAGGTCTGAGTCCAGTGAGATTGTGCGTATCTAGTCAAGATCTGCTTTTGTTGTAAGCTTCATCTATCCGATCTGACTTTTTTTTTCAGATGGTTTTTAAAACTACTGTAAGTCGCAGTGCTGCCCTTAATTCTGATGGTGTTTTCTATAAAAAATAGGATTTCATGGCAAGGTTGCCTCAGCTCTACGGATCTATTCTTCTGACATGCCCAAAGATCCTGCGATTAGATTTCAGGATTTAAAAGGAAAGAGGAATATATTCACAATTTCTATATTCTGATTATTTGAAATATTTGTAGGGTAATGGATACCAAGAACCTTTCCAAGTCGTTGTCAGTAGAATAAAATTATTTCAGTTTTTTTCCGCTTGTCTGGTCAAGGCCATGTGCCGCATTTGTATAACAATGTGGACGAAATCAAAGATTTCGCAATAAAATTCAATAAATTTGTAACAACGGTAAAGATGTCATATGCTTGATTCGAAGGCGTCTAGATCTGTCTCAAAAACAAAAGTCGTAGCCTGATTAAGACACCTGGCCAGTTTTGTGTCCTCGATAATGCTGAAGAGATCGACATGAGGCAAAACAACGTAATACCCGCTTCCGTGTTTCGTTTGTTGCTTTTGTTTTTGATGTTGTTGTTGTTGTTCTCATTGCTGCTGGTGCTCTTGTTTGATTTTTTTTCCGCTTTGTTTCCTTTATTTTTTTCAAACGTAATGTTTGCTTTAGAGAAGAGCAACAGCCATGATATCTGTAGTGACTCATCATAGAGTGGTCGAGATCCACTCTCTGGTTGAATGACTTTAGAAAAAGAGAAGAGAAAGAGAGTGAGATAAGGAGAGAGAGAGAGGGAGGGAGGGAGGAGGAAGAGAGAGAGAAAGAGAGAGAGAGAGAGAGAGAGAGAGAGAGAGAGAGAGAGAGAGAGATGGAAAGAGATAGAGAAGGATAGAAACAGTGACAGTGACAGCAGTTAGACTCGGAAACCGACAGAGATAGACAGAAGCCAACGCAGAAAATAATAGATAGCCACAACCTATTGGATATTAAGCTCGACCGTCAAAAAAAGAAAACAGTGACAAAAGTATTGCGTGACGTGTGGAAAAAACGGCGCGGTGAGAACAGGCTCTATCAAAACTTAATTAAATCCAAATTATCTTCAAAGACATAATGTCTTTCTTAACGATCATTTAATTGCATCAAGGCATCTTATGCAAAGAAAACTTGTAGATTCACTTTACATATACTTTTAACTTTCATAATTCAATAGTAATTTACATCACCAGATTCTTCAAAGAAGAGGACACAACAACAGTGATTTCAATTTTTTTTAATATTAAAAGTTATCTCGGAAAAAAAAGGGGGAGGGGAATCTGATTATGTCACCACGAGTGTTAGCGACCGTCGGAAAAAAAAGCTTGGCATGACGGAACAAATATTCCAAGCAGTTTTTTAAGTGTTTTGAATAATTTTTTCTTCCTTTCTCTTCTTTGTTTTGCTTTACTTAGTTTAGGAGACGGCGTATTTCGTCTCGGCAGGAGTTGGGTAAAACCAGTCTAAAGAGAAGAAAAACAATACAGGCTCTCAATGATTTGTCAGCTGAAACTTTCAACAAAATCGTTTACCTGAGTTTCTAGACAATTAACGTTAAGGAGGAAAATTTTCAGAGTACTGAAATTGTGTACTGCAAACGAATCACGAACAGTGTCTCCTTGATAAACTCGGAAAAAAAATCAATAAAAAAAAAAAAACAAACATCAGAATCCAGGCATATTGAATTCTAGAGAAAAAGAGGACAGAAAAGAAAAAAAAAAGCACACACTTAGTAACCCATCGGATTATATATTGTGATGGAAAATATTTACTTAAATTAAAATTGAAAAGAGCAACCTTTTGAGGGAGACAGCTTGACATAGATAGAAAAGGAGAGAGAGTGTATGTGTGTGTGAGAGAGTGAAAGAAAGAGGAGAGACACACACACATAGAGACAGAGAGAGACAGAGACAGAGAGAGAGAAGGAGAGAGATAGATAGATAGATAGATAGATAGATAGAGAGAGAGAGAGACAGAGACCGAGACAGACAGACAGACAGACAGGCAGACAGGCAGACAGACAGAGACAGAGACAGAGAAAAATCCTCGAAGGCAAAGACAGCAAATATTGAGTGAGATGTGGCCAGCGGTAGAGCTAACCAGACAACTCTCTCATGAAGATCACTGACACATTCAGCTGGCCTGGCTTTTTTTTTATTTCCCAAATAACAACAAGATGTCAATCGTGCGCTCGATTAAATTTTAAGCAATCGAAGAATAAATGGGGAAAAAAATTAAATAAACAATACATCAATGCAAAAAAAAACCATAAACAAAAAGACCCAGCTAATTTGTGCCGCATATATGGCACATCTCCTTTCTTCTTTCCTTTTATATATAAAGCTTTAAAGCCTTTTTAGAGGACACCGGCTGGGACCAGAATAATGAATCGCTAGAGAAGCTTATTTGAGAGTTTGTTCACCATGGGGGATAGATTCACAGACTCACCCATTTCCCATGATCCCTTTTTTCTTGTTATTAGAAGATAATGGATGCTAAATTTTTCTTAATTTTTCTGTCGAGATTCCAGACAACATTGATTGATCCGGTTGTATTTAGCTTCGCTTTTCTTTATTTTACAAAGGAAATAAAGTAAGATAGATTTGGAAAGTTTTGAGAGAAATGGCGCCTAAAGTTTGAAGAAAATCTATACTAAACAAATGTCATGGAGGTAGATAGATTGTAGGCTAAACTCCTCAACAGTGAAATATACTCGGCGCTTTACGTCTTAGCTGGAGGGCCGAATCAATGAACTGTTAGAAGTAGACTTTCTGCTCAGTGTGTATGAAATCTTTTGATCCAAGCCAAAATGCTTAAGAGGAACTTCAAAGGTAGTTACGTTTAGAGAAAACGAAACAATGAAAAGTGGAAAATTGTCACCAAGTCAAAACTGGTTTTGTCTGTAATTTTTCTGACAACACGGTAGAGGAAACTGACGTTCGGGACAGAAGACACAGAAAACGAATTATCTTATTGTTAGATATTTTTTCCCTCTGCATCATTAACAGTGCAGTAAGCGGATGAAGTCCTCTTGTTATCTTCTGAGCGGACTTTTCGCACCCACCTAGCTGTTCTTGCTGCATGAAACTCCAAGCATTTCGTTAAACCCTTCACACGCCTCTCTCTCTAAAGAAATGTTTTACTATAATAAACCAACAATCAGTGAATAAGGCTTTATCTACTAGATTTTATGATTATCAGCTTGATATGATGCCCATCCATTAGACATCTTTTTTTTTCTATTGTGTGTGCATGTGTTGTTTTTTTTTTTGTAATGATAAAATAAAATCATGGTAAAAATGAAAACCCTTTTCAATAGTCCATCACAAAAAGAAATCAAAATGAAATAATATACGAAACTTAAATATTTGGATTCCCAATATTGTCAACTCAGCTTGTCCTATGTTAAAATTTATTAGGTCGAATTGTTTTTTTTTTTCTTTATTAACCTGAAATCGATCGACCATCATCTTTGAATTATCTACGACATAATAATAGTCAAAATCAACCGATCCATTATTTGGAACCATAACCCCTCTCTCAGTATCAATTTTCACAACCTAGAAGAAGATTTAAGTTAATGAAAAACATTTTTTTCAATCTCAAAACTTCTCTAAAAAATAGTATTCTTTTAAATCTGAAAAGCAGAAAGTAACATAAATTACACAATTAACCATATTGATCTTGACATAAGTAATATAAAAAAATATATAAGTTGAAACGTCAATTCGCAATAAAGTTGTGTCTGAAACTCTTATGTGCAACAATGTCAAATGTGTCTGTCACCGTCTATCACTGTCTCCCTCTTTCTTTCTCCCTTCCACCTGTCTCTCTCACTTTCTCTCTCTCTCTCTCTCTCTCTCTGTCTCTCTCTCTCTCTGTCTCTCTGTCTCTCTCTCTCTCTCTCTCTCTCTCTCTCTCTCTCTCTCTCTCTCTCTCTCTCTCTCTCTCTCTCTCTCTCTCTCTCTCTCTTCTTTGTATGCTGAATAAACAAAACCAGTGTCCACTCCAGACACAGTGAAAACTCAACTAGAGCAAAAGGAAAAAAAAAACCTCAACAACAGACACTATCGAATGCTGTCTTTTCGTGTTTTTGTTTTCTGATCTGGGGACGAGTAGTTGACTTCGATTAACTTCAGTTAATTGGAAAGTGAGAGAGAAAGATAGAGAGAGAGAGAGAGAGAGAGAGAGAGAGAGAGAGAGAGAGAGAAAGAGAGAGAAAGAGAGAGACTGACATAATTATAAAGACAGAGACAGATAGACAGGCAGACAGATAGACAGACGGACAAGCATTTAGATATGCAGAGATACAGACAGACAAAAAATAGAAAGACTTACAGACACTTTGAGAAAGTTAAGATGAGAGCAGAGGGATTTAAACAATGAGACAGAAAGTCAGGCAGACCCTATAGACAGACCTTTAGGCAGACAGACAATTAGTTACAAAGAAAGACAAAGAATCAGACAGAGGGTAAGATAGCCTAGAGGTAGAGTAAGAGAAGAATGGGTTGGACAAAGAAAAAGAGGGGAAAAAGGGAAAAGAATGGACATAACTTTTTTCAATTTCCCTAAACCTTTTATAATAAATTGATCTAGGGCAGACTGTGGCATATTCATTTTTTAATGTATCATTGAAGGCAATGAAATCTCTTTATCCCTGTAGGATGCTGACCTTTCAATGTAATCCTGTTGATTGAATAAAAGTTTTTGCATTTATAGGATTATGGTTTACCCTAAAACAATCCTGAATGTGATTTTCTCATGAGATACGAAACAATAATTTCCTATCTTATTAATGTTAAACCAGAATGTGCAAAAAATCCCCCCCCCAAAAAAAAAACAAAACAAAAAACAAAAAAAAACAAAAACAAAAAAAAAACCCACTTTTTTTCTAACAGTTTGAATTCCAAATGCCGCGTAGCAAAGGTTTCTATTATTATTTGGTTTCGTGATGTAAAATACTCTTTTTTAATCGCTCGAACAAAGTGCTCATCTATTCAGAAACCAATTGACTCTATCAAATATCACCGGCTGTGTCTCAAGGGATCTACTGAATGCTGGTCTCCTAAAGTTAAAGCCCCATACAAAATTGACACATGCCTTAAAGAATGATAGAAAAATATTGTTAGGATTTAAATTTGTTAAAAAAAAAAAAAAAATAGAATTGCTTGTGGCAATTTCTTTACACAAGGGATGTAACTGTATATAACAGAACTTACCAAAAAAAGTTAATAAAACGTTGAAAAGGAACAGCGCGATTTGTTCACACACACACACACAAAAAAAATCAAGATGAATTTCTTTCGAAAGGTGTCTTGATGTCGACCCGCAATTTCCGGCTGATGGAATCCGATGGTTCACGGCATTCAATGCTGTTTCAACGAGGATCTATATTGTGCTGCACACGTAATAAAACAAGAGAGAATCAAGAAACAAATCTTTTTCCTTTGGTGTTTTTTTTTTTTTTCTGAAATATCAATTTAAAAAAATCGGAAAGTAGTCATGTATATCGGAAATGAAATGTTATCTTTTCATCTAGTAAAAGAGAATTTTAGGCAAAGGTTGTCATTGCAGGATTTGCAAATATGTAAAGAAACAAAAAATACAAATAATGGATAATTGTCGCTTTTTCTTTGCTGTTTTCTCAATTTCAAACCCAAAAAAATAATTAAAGAGACACCTTTTCTGCACATTAACCCACTCCGCATTTTTTAAAGTAATAAATCGATATGGATTGTAAGCAATTTAAAAAAACAAAAAAAACAACCCCTAAATTTATTCTTAGATCCTTTTCAACATTCAGTATCATTTAAATGTGTTTCTTTGCGAGGCCATGGAGTTCTTGTAGGTAGAGCATTATATATTTAGGCCTTTTTGGTGGGGATTCATAACCTGTTACGTTAATGAACATTTGAGAGAATTTTAAAACCCATTTGGCACGTACATATTTAGCTTTTTTTTCATAGGGAAGAGCACTAGCCCTTGTAAAAGCAAGACTGTAATGCATTGTGCTGTTATTTGATCTATGGGTCTAACCCACTTCCGTATCCCGTGTAGGTGTGTACTTTTCGATTGATGGATCGACTCAGATCTATGTTGATAATCTTTTATCCAGTTATGTAATCTTTGTTTTTGAAACCCAAAAAGTTAATCTTGTCTGGTGAACGCATTTTACATTGTGAGAAAAATATCCTTTATGCTCTAGTATAATGATAACTTGACTACTCTTCGTTATTCCCATTTTGACTGGATGTTATATAAAACATTTTACACACGTCGGTATCAGTAATTTCCTGCGTGGCTACATTTGGTCTGATTGGATTCTATTTTATAGCGCATTAAACATTGCGTTGTATCAAGAATATTCTCGTATGGATTATATTTCTTTTGCTAGATAAATCGATGAGATTTAGTATAAGTAAGAGCCAAAATCGTGTGGTAAGGGAGTCGGTCAATCCCTTTTTAGTCAGCCATTCTCTTACTTATGAGTCCTGTTGTGTGAAAGTCAATCTTGAGTCGAATAAACTGCATTGGATTTTATTGTTCCTTTTAAGCAGTTTGCATTTCCTACAAGCGGACTTCAGCCTTATTTTGTTCAGACGAGTCATATGATTGGCTGTGTATATTTCATACCAAAGACAAACAGAGCCGAACAGATTACAGATCTGTCATAAATCAAGCGAATTATCTATTATTTTCCCTTTTTGCCCGGCGCCCAGTATCTGTGGCTACTCTTCATTTTGAATACCTCTCCTCATTAAAATCGAAAGTAATTGACCCTATGTGTGTGGTCCCAAGGAAAAATCTGACCGTTGGTGCCACTAGACCTTTGAGGTCGATAGGTGCTATTATCTCTGTTAGAAATCTTCACAGATCCAAATTACAATAGCCCAACAGGCGACCTTTAGTTTCCATGTGGCAACAGATGGCGGGCTAGAGCTGTCCAAGGTTGGAGAAAGCTGTAGTCTAGAATCCTCCATCTAGCTTAGCTTCGTGGCTGCCGCGGATCACGATGCCTGTGGAGCTAATTGTGTGGAGTATGGAGATGAGTTGCTTGCTAAAACCAATAAGCTAGAGATAGAAGTGAGTTGTGACTTGTTTACTCACAGCCTTGTCTAGTTCATAGGTTCTCCAGCCATCCAATCCAATTATATAAAAAGTGAAGGGTTTTTTTATATCGAAGAATATTTTCTAAAATATCAAAAGAGAAGAAATGAGTATAAACAGCAGGAATGTGCGAAGTTTGACTGAGATTGAAAACAAAATGACAATGGTGTATTTTTCACAGAATCTACCTTGTTTTAGAAATCAAAGAGCAGTAGTTGTTGATTTTTGTTGTTTATATTTCAACATCAAATCAAACAGCAGTGTTGATTGCTCGTCTTAAGGCAGTGGTGAAACAAATGGCATCAAAAGAATATCATCTGTGTGTGTGTGTGGTGCATGCAGATTGTTCTTACAGTTATTGATTTTTCTTTGATATGTGAACGTTGAGAGAGAAAGAGAGAGAGAGAGAGAGAGAGAGAGAGAGAGAGAGAGAGAGAGAGAGAGAGAGAGAGAGAGAGAGAGAGAGAGAGAGAGAGAGAGAGAGAGAGAGGGAGGAAGGGAGGGAGAAAATTCTTTTAAGGCATTTCAATATGTAAGTTTCTGTTGAATCACCGTCTTCACTTATAATGATGCAGTGATTCAGTGGATGAAGAAACCAATTTCTTCAACTATGAAAACAATTTACTGGTAGATAATGAAATGTTGGATTGATCGAAAAGTATAGTACCACTCGAATGTTCCTGAATGTTTTCCATTTCAAGCTTTTTTATTTATATCAAACTTGACGCAGCTAAAAAATAAGGCTTGGAAAGTATTTCTGCATTTGCCCTTTGATCCCCTCATGATGTCTGGTTAATGTAAATTTCAACACAGGCGCTTTATATCACAAGACACCTACGCTATAATAGAAACTCGTCATTTTTGTGATACATCAGAAAAATGCATGGCATATTGTAGAAACATAACTAATAGATTTAACTTTTTAAAGGCCTTTGATGCATGTCAACATTAGGCACCATTTTCAAGCAACGCTTTGCTTACCGTCACGGTTCCTTAATAATTTTAGTTTGGTTGCTTAATATTGTGCGGATATATTTCAGACAAACAAAAAATCAAACAATGATTGCTTCCGTTACCTTATATGGATATAAGTAGAGAGAGAGAAAGAGGGAAGAAGAAGAAGAAGAAGAAGAAGAAGAAGAAGAAGAAGAAGAAGAAGAAGAAGAAGAAGAAGAAGAGAGAGAGAGAGAGAGAGAGAGAGAGAGAGAGAGAAAGAGAGAGAGAAACAGTGAGTGAGAAAGAGAGATAGAGAGAGAGATAGAGAGAGAGAAAGAGAGAGAGAAACAGTGAGTGAGAGAGAGAGAAAGAAAGAGAGAGAAACAGTGAGTGAGAAAGAGAGATAGAGAGAGAGATAGATAGATAGATAGATAGAGAGAGAGAGAGAGAGAGAGAGAGAGAGAGAGAGAGAGAGAGAGAGAGAGAGAGAGAAAGAGAGAGAGAGAAAATGTAGAGACTAGTGTTGGTTTATTTTCGAGGTATTGAACAAATGCATAGAGGCGCTGAGTTATATGACTTTCTCAGGGAAGCGTACTTTTCCCCTCGATTTTTTTCTGCGTTACAGAATTTGATTATAAACACAGACCGCACAGAGAGAATGATAAGTCTGGGAGACAAAGCAATGTATAATTTTGAGACAGTAATTCCTATCACTATTCAGTCCTATGCTCGTGAATCGAAACCCAAAATTCTTGATGGAAAGTGAAGGGCTGCATAAAATAATCAATTATTTCTATTTCTTTTGTTTTGTTAGTAGCCCTAAAATTAACGGACCTGTGACGACTTTTTAATTATTTTTTTTTCCTTTTCTATAAGCACTCTTCGTTCTAGAGATTAGCTTCGCGGTAAAAAAGTGAGTTGGGTTAAGTATGAAGATAACTTTCTTAATGAGGGAGCCGGCCAGCCATAGCTTGCTTCCAGAGACGGGCCACCACTGTCTAGGCTGTCATCACCTGGGGGCAGGGGACTAATCAATTAATGGAAAGAAAAAATACCAGGAGAAAAATTAACGGTCACTACACTGTCTGAAAGGTTGGAACACACGAAGAGTTGGAAAATTACCCTAAGGACTAAAGCAAATTGGGCCCCTCGCGACAAGATCTTGGGGAAAACCTATATCTGGGACCGACCAGTCAGAATGAGGTGAAAGTAAAGTGCAATTCCTTACAACCGCGCGTTATTATAATTATTTTTGTTTTTGTTTTTTGTTTCGTTGTTTTTATCATTTTATTAAAAATTTAGCCTGACTCATTATTGATCTAGAAGATTCTGTTTGGGACTTCCAACTTTCTTAGTAGGTGCAGTTATATACGAGTACAATAATAAGAAGGAAACATGTCGCAAGCTTGAGTGTGATGTCACTCCCCGACAATGTTGAATGTATTCAATGTAACTGGGACTTAAGGTTAGGATCGGCTAGGTTAGTGTCATGCT
>JAWDGP010005910.1:0-30000 GCA_033675545.1 Elysia crispata
TTTTCACGAAAAAGCATAACAAACATGAGCTGCTGATTTAAGTATCAATATGGTCTTTTATTCAATAGAATATCAACTGTATTGTCAGAACAAAAATACCACTTGAACAAAGTTAATACATGTATTTAGCCATTGAAAACAAACATTTGAAAAAAAAAAAAAAAACTTTAAAATGTCAAAATATTTTAGAGTTTTGAACATAGCACAGAACGCACAATAGAACTATATAGAGCATAATAAAATAAACAAGTATACATAATTATAGACATAGCACACAAGAAAAAAACACAGGGATGCTCAGTGAGTGCAAGTGTGTGTGTACTAAGGACTCGGTCACAGTAGATAAACAATCTCTGACCATTATTCCGCTAACCTTTGTTAACTGACCACACTTTTGATTCAGGGGAGATAGAATCAGAGCTAAAAGTACATTGCACAAAATGAGCTGGACAGGGGACGTAACTTATTACACAAATATCCCTGATTACCAGAAAAATCTGACAGTGAGGCATCAGCATGGCAGTATCTTGCAGCTATACAAAAATATTCCAACAAGGCACATTGCCAGAACATAGTTATCTTTAACGAGCCTGGAACACTCTGCACCAGCCATTGATAAAGGATTGAAAAAAGGGTAAACCTTTTCAAATCAAGCCAGTTCTGCATAATCAATTCATTCTTTACCAATTAATTATTGCACAGGTAATCCTTTCCAGTGAACTCATCCTACAACTTTTTAATGTGTGTGGTGCATAAGTTTTTCAGAACAGCCCCACTCTCACCCTAATATGCAATGGAAAAGCTTTCATAAAAAGAAGGGTTGAAAATATATCAAATTATACATGGTGTTTGTTCATACAAAATGCTGAAAATCAAAACTATTGCAAGAAATCAAAGGTCAGAATTCTATAAAATAAAGAGGAGAAAGAAGAAAAATGATTTTTGAAAAAGGATTTTCAGAGAGTCATAAAAATTCCATAAACCAGAAATCCGAACCTCAGATTAATCACCCAATAAAATTTAATCCAAATAAAAAAAACTGACAAAAACCAAGGACAAACTCATTTTTAGTGCAATGGAATTCAATGTAGGCAAGGAAAACAATAAAACAAATTTTATGAAGTAAGTTAAATAAAAATTTACAACAAAGTAGAAACAAAAGGCAGTTCACATTAAATCTAACCAAGCCACAAAAAGCTGTTGAGGGCTGTTCTGCACAGGAAGAAACTCGCCCCCATATAAAAAAAAAACTGTTTCTTTTTTTTTTAAAAAAACACTGCGCAAACTTTGCAACTATGCAATAGTTAATATTGTGAAACATTATTCAAAATAAACTGTTTACTTAATCACTGAGGCAACCTCAATCTTCACTCAAAACATTGCAAAGTGAAAAAAGCATGTAATGATCTTAGGGAGATCTAGCACAACCTCAGGCGACTCTGAAACTTTATATGTGGGAAACGTTGAGAATAAATTATAATAACATCCATCGTTACGTAATACAAATACGTTTACAAAATGAAAATGACTTCCAGGATAGGTAATTAAAATATCTAAACAAAATAAGGGGCTTGGTGTTAATAGCTACACATGTACACACAATTTTATCCCATAAACACATTTTCCAAGCACAATTACAAAATGGACTAAGACCAGGTAAAAAAAAAATTGCATACCAAGTCCCTGGTATTATCAGGGTGATGTTGCAGATCAAGATGTTTTCGGAGTCCAAAGTTTCTACAAATGCAGCAACAGTTATGTAACATATAGTTTACTCACAAAAGAAAATAAAATGGGGTCTATTTCTCTCATTTCATCTATTTTATTCCTGAGTTTTGAGTTTTGTCATAAGGAGAGTTTCAAATTTCCATGCTTCACTCAAAATTTAAGTTCTCACTTTACAGCCCCACACCTAGAATAAGACAGAATGGTAAAAGTTTGTAATATAGGAAATCGTAGCAAAACGTTCTAGATCAAAGCAACAATCTTGAAGGCCAAAACATCCAAACGGTCATCAACTTTTCCTTTTTTAGTAGTGTAGATAATTAAAGGGATGATTTTTAATTCTAAATTTTAAATAAAAATATTTGCTAACTCAGTTCAAATTGTGATATGAAGTAGAAAGGTTGAACACTAATGTAAAGTTTTTTATTTCTTTGTATGGTTCACCTTTCCAAGATATCCTTGATTCCAGACCTGTCCCCACGGATTAAAATAAAAATAAAAAAAGCAGGAGATGTTGATAGAGAGAGAGACTGTAAAACACTGGCAGTGACTGTTAGTGACCTGGCAAATCCTACTTGATTTAAAATTTTTTTTGAAACTTAAAGTTATGTCAATCCTGTTAAAATTTCTTTAGTCAAAAGCAAGTCATTGCACTTAAGCTGTGAAATGCTTATTAACACCTGGAATACTCATGAAAATTATAAATAAAAATGATTTGAATTCTTTCGAGGTTGCACAAGACTGTAGATAAAAATACACTTTGAACTCATCAAGCATCAAGCAAGCAAATGCTGAGAATATGAGTGAAAATGGAAGAGATGCATGGCAGTGTTTGGAACTACATGTAATCTGGACTTCTTTTATCATATGTTTTGTCATCTGTGCATTTTAAATATACATAGGAAATTCTATAAAATTTGTCTCTGAATATATATACAACGGTAAGGAAAAAAATCACAGATTAAGGCAGTCACAATATACAACACATCTGGTTTGCTATTGAAAGGCAAGATTTACTTGACGTGGTAAAATAAATGAAGCTTCTGAACTATTCTGAATATGTGATACAACAATACATTTACCCAAGCAGGATGAATTGATGTTTTGATTACCACAGATTGACCTCACTACTGAGGAAGCAAATCAAACAAGAAATACTGAAAGGTTGAGATCCTGAACTTATCCAAAATCTTTCAAAAATGACAAAACATATCTCCCTGTCCCAGCTCAATGATGAGATTCCTAGCAATGGATCGTTCATACTAAGCAGCTAGTTTACTAGGTATAAGAAAAATACACACAAAATTGCCACATCCTCGCTGAAATGTATTATAAAAGCCTCTTTTAAAAGCTTAATGACAAATTTATATTTGAGCAACATACCAGACTGAGTCTGAGCCATTTTTGCATACCTTAAGGGGGAAACAAACTATTGCACAAAAAAACAAAACAAAACCATGAATGGCAAGCTTTGATGAGTTTTATTTTTAACAACTCTTTGAATTAATCAAATGTATGTTTTCTATTCTAGTTTGATTATTATCCTCAACTGTTGAGCTTTAACTAGACTCCATTGAACTTCACCTTTGTTCCATGAAACGATTTTAAGTTCAATAAAATTTTTAATGTGATCATAGAGTGAAACGGTCCTTACATCATTACCTAAGCAGGCATAAACATGACTGTAGGAATAAATGAAGATTTAACACAAACAAAAACTAGAGAGTCTTCAAAACTAATAAAAGAAACAAAATCTAATGAACTTTCAGATACTATCTTAAAAAGAGAAAATTTATAATTAAATTTTAAAGAGAGCAGATTCGCAGGAAAGTGAAAAGATGAAGCTATGATTATAACCAATCGAGAAATAAAAAGATTTAACTGAAAGAGCCTTAGAAAAAACCATCACCAGATATAGAGAAAGATTTATAAAGGCAGCAAAGAAAAAAAAATATGAGAGTTTGTTAAGAAAAGCTGATGTAGTGAATGAATCTTAAAGAATGTAATGCAAACGGGTGCCTTATTTTGCAAATATGCCAACAAAACTTGATCCCTACAACTTTCATATCTAAGCAACTTTTCATACAAGGCTGGGATAGAAAAAAACTTCTATAGCAGCATATCAGATTGTAAGTACTCTCAACTTGCGACAGAATTCGCAAAAAGAACCTTTGATGCTTATAACTTTGGGCAAAAATAATAATAAAAAAAAGTTTTTTGAGTTGATATCAGTTTCTTTCTCCTTTGCTACACTGATATAATTGCTGAGTTTTAAGCTTTCTAACATCACAAATAATTTGAAAAGCTTTAACTGATATCTTTCCCTACATCTTATTATATAGTGATACATAAATTCCTGAACTATTTTTTTCAGCAAAAGGTCTTACAAAAAATGATAATTCATATATCTCAGATTCTCACTTGTCAACATCAGCTGCTCAGTAATAAAGATTATATTGTTTTCTGACCAGTCCACTTCCATAAGTCATCAAAGGATCACAAAATCTTCATAGATCCTTTACAATGTGATTCAAGACTCATCATTGATAAACTTTGATACAATTTTTTTTTATAATATTCCAGGTTAACCTTTTTTTGTCATTGATACAAAATGAATAAACTCGTTAGATGGTAAAGGATCTAAAAACTGCTTTGGCATAAATTTTAATCAAAAGCCAAAAAAAGGGAAAATTACACCACACAATCGTAGTACGGGAGAGAATGAGCTAATGCAAGTGTCAATTTCTGTCTAATACAAGGCACTTATGATGCACAGTGTTCTATGAAAACTATATCTTCTTTGTGGCAGTACAGAGTCTCATAGAGCCACATGTAGTCAGACTGTAGGTGAGAATGAAACTGACAATAGACTTAGTAGTTTTTTGTTCATCTTTCAAGCAGTTGATCCAGGTTTTTCAGAGGTGCCATCTTTCCTCAAAAGAATCAAATCAGATACATCTAAATTCTAAAATAAATTTGGTTGTCGCTGTCAATGAAAAATTAAAAAATAAGCCAGGACAAAAACATTTCATTTCTGTATGTGCGCTCCACTGAAAGTGAACAATAACCTTTATAAAATCTTTAGGTCATTAATGTGCTTTGCACCTTTGCTTTGAATTATCAACAAGCATTAAAAAAATTAGCCTGTGATATAGAAAATAGCATTTGCACTTATGATGCACAGTCAAGCTTCATGGCCATTTCAGAGGTATAAACGTATCAAATTTGGCAGTTAGGTGATTGGCACAGCTCTAAATCTTATTAATTTTCAAATATTTCTTTAAGTGCATATTTTAAAGTAAGCTTCAGAGAAAAAAAATTTGGCTTTGAAAAGTAGATCGACAAATCCCATACATTTTTGCTCCATAAGAGATGAGTTATCATGTTATATTCGCACTAATTCAGTATAAACAAAATCCAATTTTAATGTACATGAAGATGCCTATAGAGTTTCCCCTTTATTTATTTTACAATGCAAACTGACTCAATTCAGGTGAAACTAACATTCCTTAAGAATTTTTTTTAATCATTTCATATGCATAAAAGTTATATTTTTCAACTGTTATTGGCTTAGCATATGTGGATGATGATGATAAATTTTTCAAATGATTCTGTCTTCAATATCTGAATCTAGGAATACTAAGCATTCTTAGTCACTTCACTGGCCTAAGAAATGTTTTGAGCATTGAATGAAATATTCACTTAAAAAATGCAAGCTTTTTTTGTGTAAAAAAAAAAGCTTCAGTTTTCTGTGCTTTTTGTTCACAAACTGTGAAGCATTTGTTCAAATTTGGTGACTGTTTTAAGTTACATTGTCTGACCAGCAGTGAAGAAATAGATTAAGGTAGAAAACAACGTAAGGTATTTCTCAAGACAAAAATAATGTGAAAATATAACATAACTAACAAAATGGTCCGATGCAAGGAGCAATTTGTACCACCAGATATCAAGTTATGAACACTCCATTGTAAATCTCAAACCAGTTAATCTAAAATTCTTGATCTTTTCAGGCTGTTCTTGTATGATGAGCTGCATAGAGATCAAACAGATATCACACGTTCAGGTGGGGAATGCTGATTGGTAAATTTGGTTGGTTACTTTGGCAAGGAGCGGGGCTTTATAAGGAGAACCTCTCAGGTTGCATCACCCATACCTGCATCAGCCAGGCCACCTGATGGTAAAAAAATGAATAAAAGTTATAATATTCCCATTTTTACTCTTGCTGATATCATATTTTTTAATCTCTTCAACATTAGTAGCAAAAAAAAAAAACAACCTCCTTCTACATTTCATCTAATGCGGCATTGTCGACTTAAAAGCAAAGTTTCAGATTTAGGCCTAGGCTGTCATGAGGTCAAATCCTGGTTGAATTTAACTTGTCCATGGGTTTATAGGGAAGGCACTGAACATGACTTTTCCTCACTACATCCAGGTGTGAATGGGTAACAGCTTGACCTAGGGAACAAGTGTGTCACAGACAGGTACATTGCCTGGTGTATAATCTATACACCAAGTATCTGCTAAACACTTCAGAAATAAACATAATCTGCAATAGGCCTTTGGTACTCTAAAGGGACCTTTTTTACTTGAATTTATATGATTTCCTCAAATTTAAGAGCAAAAAAAAAATAAATAAAATTGAAAAAATATAGATTAAATTTGTAAAAATATGTGAAACAAGAACGCATGAAGTAAAAGCTCCACACAGCCATTTAATCTGCTAAAATAACACTCGTAAACTTCAGGTCATTCAACACTAATCAGCACCTTGATCATGACAGACTCATAATAACTTTATTTCTCTGCCTAACAGATGTCTTAAAAATCATCAAAACCGAACAGATAATCATGAGCATTATGACTGACAAGGAAGACAGATCTAGGCTTGTCTTCTTTCATGCTGAACTGAGACTTTCAATCTTGAGTATAAACATGGAATCTCACCTGCATTTCCTTCATGCCTCAGGATGATAATTACATCTTCATCAGTACCGTCACTGAATCTCGCTTTATCGAATGCTTTTGTGTGAATTTGACAAACCTCTGCACCATCAAATAGAAAATAATAAATAAAAATACATAATTGTAGTTTTCACAGATTCAGTGGCAGAAGACATATTTTGTATACAATTATTTTGGTACCTGACGATTTTATAATATAAAATATATCCAAAAACTTGCATATCATACAAATAAAATTAAAAAAAAAAAAGCTCTAACTCAGTAACTGCATAGTTCTCCATGTTTTCATTCATTTCTTTTCTTCTAAAAACTTTTTTGAAAGATATCCAAATTTGCATCTTAAGTGTGCAATGTAGGTTTTTATTTTACAACTCTTCCCAGAAATAGTTTCATTTGTTCCAATAAAAAGAGATGAAAAAAAATCAGAAGAAATCCAGCAGCTCAAGAACTTTCGCCTCCCTGAAAATTATTAAACTTTGCAACTCTTACAGGGCTTCAATAAGATTTTCTGTTCTGTCTGTCTGCTTGTCTCTCTTTCTCTCTCTCCACCCCCCTCTTCATCTTTATATATTTATTTTCCATTTATCAATTTTTATTTTTCATCTACTTTTGCCAGCGGATCTCTTTGTGAGATGTTGCTCCTTAAGCCATTCTGCGGAATAGCACTTGGTCTTCTGTCAGTCCTCCTCTTGGATTTTTGTTTCCTGCAAGTCTTCTATGCCTTGATCTTCCTCTTCCTCTTCTGTCCTCTACTTTTGCTTCTAATATGTGCTTTTCAAGGGTTTCATGGCATTTGATGTGACCAAAGTATTTAAGCTTAAGTCTTCTAATGTTCTGTAAGAGTGTTGCTCAATTTACATGAGATCTTCTTATCACATCTTTGTATGTAAATTTATTTCAAAATCAGTGATCTTTTGACATCTTGTTTCCTTTGCAGTCTATGCCTCACATCCATACATTGCAGTTGGAAATATGACAGTTGTCAACATTCTCAGATTTCTTCTTGTGCATTGTCCTTTCCAGATAGAAGTCATTTTTGTTGGCCTAGCTGTTGTCGTTGCCAGGCTTCTTATTTCTGAAGTACTTTTCCCATTGGCTTCAATCCGAGCACCCAATTACTAATAACTGTTCACCCTTTGTATTTCTTCTCCATCAATAAGCATTACAGCATCTTCCTTACATTTGTCTATATCCATTATTTCAGTTTCCTCTAGATTTAGGTGCAGTCCTATTTCATTGCTGTAATTTTTTGCAGATTTAATAAGATTTTCCAAGCCTCTTGGTGTTGTGGCTAGTAGTTCAGTGTAATTGGCATATCTCAAATCCTTCAGCAGTAGCCCTTGTATTAAGGGCTCTTCATACTCACCTTTTCTCTGCTCATGTGCCTCATCTCTCATCATTCCTTCTATGTAAATGCTGAACAGATGAGGTGATAACATGCATCCCTATCTTACTCCTTTGGTAACAGGAAACCATTCTGTTCTTCCAGTCTAATTGCACCACTGATTGCTGCCTTTTGTAATTTGACCTGATAAGACCTTGATTTTTGCAAGAAAATTAATTTCCTGTAGTGTTTGCCATATTTTTTTTTGTTTTACCCAGTCAAAAGCTTTCGAGCAGTGAATGAAATATGTATGACATTTATTTCACTGTATTTCTGTATGACCATATGCCCATTGTTCTTTAATTAGAGCATAGTTGTAAGTCTCCTTTCTTTAGCAGTGATAGAAAAATTGATGTTAGGCCATTGCCTGTTTTCCCATATCTTTGAACACAACTTGTTATATATTCTACACCTTCTTCTCCACTTGCCTGAGTCATTTTTACTATGTATGTTGTCGGATCCCACACTTTTCCATCTTTGAGAGATTTTATAGCTTTTTTGATTTCTGCTTTCAAACATTTTGTTTGTGTCTCTTCCTATTGGTGATGCTTGGGAATGGTTTCTTGTTTCTATGGTGAACTTTTCATCAATGTCTTGTACATTATAACATATGGGTCATGTTATTATTTTCTTGCACTTTGGTCTAAGTTTCAGTGTTTGATTCTGTTGCAACCAGAAGCTCTTGATCTGTGTCACAATCCGCCTCTAGTGTAGTAGTGACATCTTGTATTGAGAAGGTTCATTTTTTTCAATCATGAAGAAATTAATCTGATTTCTTGTTTTTCCATATGGTGATGTCCACTTGTACAACCTCCATAAGTGTTTCTGAAACATGATGTTTTTAATTAACGTCAGTTTGAGAGTGCAAATTCGACAAATGTGCTTCCTCTTTCATTTCTATCCTGCAGCTTTGGCTCTCGAACTGTCCCACCTTCTTCACCAGTTTTCTTCTTTCCTAATTTGGCAGTGTAATCTCTTGCCTTTATGAATATGTCTTGTCTTTTCTTGTGTTTGTTTCTCTTTGCAATATGCCATGAGGCTATAGGTATTGGTGCATATTCCTGTATCAATTTTATGTTTTTTTGCCTGATCAGGAATTCTGATTGATATGACTTTATCATTTACTGGATTCAATTATATGAGGCTTCTGGCAACTGTGACAGATACATGGCGACTCTGTTCTAGAAAAAAATAAAATAATAATAAAAACCTTATCCCATACCAGGACAGTTGGAGTCTGGATCTCTATAGAACACAAGATCTTTTGTCCTGTCAAAGCCACAGAGCACCACAAAGTGACCTGCAAAGAGGAAAATAAATTAGTTTTGACAACAATTGCTACAAGGTCATAGATCTGAGGTAGTTTGGCTTTCTAAGTTAAGACTGCCAGGAAAAAACAAAAACAAAATGTCTCTCAACTGCCTTAGAACAAGCTGGGAAAGTTTGACAATATTTGCAAAAAAAAAAAAAAAAAAACAAAGCTAGAAAATTTGAACTTTCCATAATAATGAAATTTATGCCTGACATTCGTTAAGATTAAATAAAATAATAATAAAAAAAAATACCCTGCCATGCTATACTTATAAAATAAAGACAGTGACAGTTAAAAACAGTCAAAGCGGCGAGTACAAATTTGCTGATCATAAACATGCTGAATCAAAGAGCAATGGGTCTTACTTCTCTATATGATAAATCGTCCCACTCTTAGCTAAACCAAATGATTTTTTAAAAGTGAGTGATTTCTGCAGCACATAAAATTTTTGTTCAAGAGAAGTTGACATTACAAGTGAAAACTGATTAATACTTACCACAATATGGCTTTTGACAAAGGGTCAAGCAATCCCAGCATTTACGAGCCTATAAATAAAAGATTAACGAAGATATTGTGCTTTTAGAATTGGGAATTCCAGGCTCAGAATGCCTAACAACACTCTTCTCACATCTGTTCTTGTTCACTCTATCAATTTTCCATTGGATGCTTTATGTGAAATAGTGATATAACGGTGGAGCTGAAGGGTGAGCGAAATGTTTCTGGAAATCCATTAAAAATAAATAGCAGCATAAGCTGTTAATGAAAGCTTGAAAATTTGATGTCAAATTATATTTCATACATTGTACAAGAAAACACTTGGACAGAGTTGTAAGGTAAGGTTAAAAAAAAAATTCAGATTATAGCCTTCTAAAACTGTCGAGACCTCATACATATCTACACATATTCTTATAAATGAGATTATAGTTTATCTCTGTTTTATCAAGCAGATCTTTAGAGATGGATTGAAAAAAATATTGATCAGCAAAGTATAACTTTTCCATCTCTGACAATATTAAGATCTTACTATTGGATTATTCTTCATTTACATTTTTACTTTTTTGCAATTTTCCTTTAATTTTCTTTGTGGATTGTTTATTTTTCATTTCTTCACCCTCTTCACAACCACCTCTACTCCTTTAGTCTTTCTGACTTCTAACTTTATCTCAACTCTATAACTTTTACAATTCAACTCCACCTCCTCTCCTCCTATCCCCCCCTCCCCACACACACACGCAAACTTTTTTAAATTCATCTTTTTCTTTAATTTGCTGTTGCACCTACTATTTTATGCCAACAAGAGTCATAACTCACTTTACTGTCAGCACAGCTGAGGCAGTGGAGGTAACTCTGGTTGACCAAAACAATTGCAGGGCTGTCTTGTTGAACGTGGTTCAGAAGTTCTTCAATGGTCAGACTCCTGGTGAATAAAGGTTATTTATTTTTTTTTTTGGGAGGTGGGGGTAAAGTGGAGATAGGTCATAAAAACCTATCACTTTGAGAGCACTATCACAATGTTTGATGTCTTATTAGTACATTGACCTTTCTAATGATGACACTCCAGGGTTTGGACTTTTAAGATATGAAAGTTCCATGCGAGCCAGATACTCCATCTTGTAAAGTATTTCACAATCTAGATTACATCCATGCCAAAAATGTCCCACATTCACGTTACTATAAATTAAAGGCAAAAATCAACAAAAATTTTCCAGCCAATCAAACAATCCCAGCTACACCTATGAGAATCAGATGCCACACTCACTTGCAGATTTTCTATTAAGTGAAAGAAGCCTTAAAATCCTGGCAAACTATTATGCCATACTGAAGACCTTGTTAAGGCCCAGAAGTTTTCTTATTTCTTCACAAATCCAGTTTGTCAATTGTAAAAATAGTCCATAAACCAATAATGCATTGTGTAACAAGGGGAAACATTTAGGAAAAATATTGCTACTGCTGATTGTTTACAAGAAAAGCAAAAGAATGCAAATTTGATTAAATTCCATGTAGGGAGCAAACTGTCATAGGTTTCATCAAATATACATTTAACACTAAACAGAGAGAAGCAGGGAAATTAACTTCAGTTGAGGTGCCTTACCATTACCTTAACCGTTAGCATCCTAAGTATTTTTGCTATATAAGCTCTGTATATCCTGACTTTTGACCCCAAAAATATGAATAAAACATATGACCACACTGTTTTCCTTGTCATTTTTTTTATTCATTTATGTAACTGAAATTTGGTATAATTGTATATAAACAGTCAGAGAACAATATGAACACACCGGTGGTCGGAAAGTAGGTCATGTGACCTTATTATTGGGGTCACGTGACCTAGTTATATAAAAACCCCATCAAAATTCACTTTTCTCCATGGTTTTACAGATGATCGTTTGTGTGATAGGATTCAAAACAGGATTTGCATAACCCCTTGTTGCAGGACAGGCACATAAAGATGGTCTGAACACTTTTGCCTGCTTGTCTTTATATTTAGGGCTTTACAATGAGCACAATCTCGTTGACCCCGTTTTGTGGTAATCTTGGAGATCTCATGTCCAGCAGGTCTCTTTGGGGGTCTTCCAATTCTCTTCTTGCAAGAAAATCCTGCTACCAAGCATTTCATACAGAAATGTTGAATTCAAGATGAGAGAGTGGCTTCTTCCTTGGTCCACCCTGAGCCTTGGCACATAGAATATATGCGTTTATCATCGACACATCCAGACAAAAGCTTGAAACATAGTTCCACTATTTCACAGTTTTGTTGGAGATATCATAATAGGATCTTAGCTGATAATTTTTATCTACTCCAGCATAATTCTCAGAATATTCAGCGATTGCCTTTGGACGAGGGTAGACATTTGTATCAGAACGTTGACGAACTTCGCCATCAGTAGCATCATGTGCTGAAAAGATCAAGGTGACTTTCCATCGATCGTACCAAACAATGCCTGCAAGTCATCCTTACCTAGACATAAAACATCCCCAGATTTTTTTGACACATTTCAGATCTCTAAATTCACATGGCAGTCCAAGTCTAATAGAACGCACTGTGCTCATAAAAAAATTGTCCATATAGACGACATGATTTTTTCCCAAGTATGGTTCCACAACCTTCAACCAAAGTGAGTCACCTTCATTCCCCAAATCATTTTTTCCTCGTATACAGACAAATGTTAACCATGTAATAATCTTGTGAATCACAAGGGCCCAAATTTCAACCCCCATTTTGTCGGCTGCGCCGGCATGTACTGAAGGAATGCACACTTCCCCTTGTATCTGATCATTGCTTCATCTACGCAAATGTTTTCACTGGGATTGTAATTGGATGGCCAAGTGTTCTGTACCAAGGTCAAAATAAGCCTAACTTTATGAATCGGGTCATGTTCTGTGTGTCCACAGGGTCGGTTTTGAGTCCTATCATTCATGTGAAAGTTGCTCACTAATTCCTAATATCTGTTTCGCGGCATTATGTTCGATATGAATTGCTGATTGAAACCAACATCATCAGACCAGTACACCCTATCGTTAGGTTATTGCACTATTCCCCTGAAAAGATGCATTGCAATGTATGCTTTCAATTCATCTCGTTCTGTTTCCCTAAATAAATGAGTGGGTGGGGCAATGGGCCTTTCTTCTGCCCTTTGTCGAGCATATAAATTATCTTCTTCACCAAGCCTTTCAAAGAAACTAAGTGGTATGAGTTGATGAAAGTAATCGATTGGTAAAGCATCTACAGGCAAATTACTGACAGGCCCAGTATGTGCTGTAAATGGTAATACATTTTTTCCCAGGCCAGAACAATCTGTAATCCATCCATTGTTATCGTTAGATCTAGATCTACTAGGTCCGGGGGCAGGTGATGTACGATCATCATAACCTGAGCCAGTTTCTAGATCTAAATCTGGAACCGCATCACTAATCAAACCTTCCTCTATGTCTGAATCGATAGAAATATCAGACTGAGTATCATCAGCATCAATTCAGGCTGGTGAAAGACGTCAAATAAATTGCGATAGTCAAAATCGCCAAATTCTTGTGGCTGACTCATGATTATCTTTGAAACCATGTAAATTCCACACACATGAACGAAAATGTCATTGCTCGGTTACTTCTGTTTTGCAACTTACTCCACTTCACTATTTTCAACGCAGGAGAGCAGTACATAATAATTGATTCACTGATTCAGGTGAAAAATGAAAGAGAGTCTAACCAGCGGTAGAGCAGCGGTATAGGACTATAGAGCACCAGCGTTAGCCAGCGGTATAGGGCCCTAAAGGTTAAACGCATATAGAACTTCATTTACCAAACAAATGACTTGAAAAGTAATTTACATATATAAAAAATCAAACTGGAACTTAAAACCGCAAAAAATTGCATGATCAATTAAGCAAAAAAACTAGAAATGCTTCAACTGCATCACCTTTACCTTTCCTGAACACATATCCCTTGCTGAGTTGACTTTTGGAACAACAAATTCACCCTGCTTTCGTCACGATTGAAATGGCTTTGATAGAAAGGCTGGACATGAGAGTGAAATAATAAATTTATAAAGAAAGGTTCACATTGGTTTGACAAAGGCTTTATTCAGAAATTTAAAACCAATAACCAAGTCATACCTATACGCTATATTCCAATAATCCCCATCTCCTCAGAAAAATTCTGTAGAAATAATTAAATTTGATTAGAAGCAACTTATAGCAGCCTGAGGCGCACTACAGTGATTTTAAGATAAAATTGTAACATACATTTAAACAACATTATGAATATTCACTAAGAAGCAATAAGGACAATTACAAAATATGGGCATCACTTTCACAATGTAGCCTCGTAAAATTTACCAAAATTACGTTGGTAACATCCCAGACTTATCCAAATTATTATGCAGGTAAGGACCCCTCATTTGATGAGAATATGAAATGAGTAACTTTAAAACTCACCTTTTTGGAATGGTCTGAATTCACCCCCAGTGTAATTGTGTAGAATTCCAGTGGAATGTTGTGACGCCTCAAAATGTAAGCTAAATCGATTGTCCATATGCTGAATGGAAGTAATAATGATTATGTGTGTGTGTGTGGGGAGAGAGAGAGAGAGAGAGAGAGAGAGAGAGAGAGAGAGAGAGTATGAATGCTAATGATTACAGTTTCACTGGATGATTTTCACTTGGTCTCATCTAATAACAATGAAACAGCAATATTTTCATTTAAACCTCTGCATTGAATGAGCTTGACAAAAGAATTCAGAGAAATTAACTGAAGTATTCCCTTTGAATTAGCAGATCTACCCATTCCTTTATGAATTTTACACAATCAAGAAAGAATAAATTTAGAAAACACAAAGTTTATTTCAGAATAACAACCCCATTCTTGACACTTGGCCGAACTCTCGCTTTGGGAAAATTAGAAAAAACAAATCATTTATTTTAAAAACCGTTCAGCCTAATTTTAATTTGCAACCACCAGAATCGAGGATAATAAAGAAATCATTGTGCGTATATTTTTCAAACTAACCTTTTATTAATTTCCATGAAAGCTATAAGTATAAAAAGAGGCATCTGAAAAATACTATTAATTACTGAGAAGACAAAACAATTAAAAAGATAAGTATAAAAAAAAAATACTTAAAAGAGACATTGCATGTATTCTGACAGCCACAAGTTCTGTTAGCAGAGATTCCTTACCTTTCTCCACACTCCATGGCATCAAGATCTTTGGTATAAACCTCTGAGGGTGATTCACCAAGCGCCCTGGTTAATGAAATCAGGGAAATGAAAATTAAATGGTTTAAGGAGAAATGGAAATAAGGGGTTTAAGAAGTTCCTCAAGAACAGAGAATAAGAATAAAATGTCGTACAGACAAAGAAACAAGATATGAAATGTTAATGGTAAAAAGCCAATATATCATAAATGGGGGGGGAATTTAAAAAACAACAACTCTGCTATAAAGTTCTTAGTAAAATGAGACTATTGCAAGTCAAATCCAAAAAGATACAAAATTATTTTAAAAAAAGGTAAGTTAGATGACATAAGTTTCACGTAAAACAACACTTGAAGCAGTTTTATGGGTTCCATATTTTTTAATCCCCAAATAAACTAACAAAAAAAAACCTGATATATATATATATATAAGCAAACCTGATTTCTAATTCTAAAACGTTAAGAAATGTAGTGCTAAGAATATCATAAATGATAATGAAAAAAGGGAGAATTAAAGGGCATCATAACACTATCAACTTGTGTAATAACTAGAGCAAATCCTTGTTAACACACTTCATACCTAAGAACCATTGAGACGCAGGCAAGACCACAATCCCAGCTGTAACATTGGTGGACACCAGGCACATGCACAATATGATAATCCTCTTGATATTTGCTGCCTGCAAGAAAAAATAAAAATAAAAATGCATATTTATGGACTTAAAACAAAAAAAATTTAAATTAAGGCTTTAGAAGTCCAAATGGTCACTTATAAATATGAGGTGCCATATGCAGAAATCCAGTATTAATTAAATTTAATTAAAAAATATAATAATTTAAATTAAGTTTAAAACTATTGAGGAAAGTTAGCAATATACTTGTAATAAAATTGCCAAACTCAAAAACAGAGCCTAACTTCTTGGCAAATGTTATAAAGAAAATTATTTAATATGTTTATACCAAAAAAGCCAGACAATTGCTCACAGTTAGTTTGAGTAAGAAGTAAATGCAAGTCTGTGTTTTTTTAGGTTTTTAAAAGTTTAATTCACATCAAAATTACGTAAAAAATCAATCCTTCTAATATGAACAATATTCTTAAAGTTGAAATAGTACAAACAAAATCTTCAGATTTAAAAAAAAATCTCTAACGTTTATGGTTTTTGATTCTATGGAAATTGAAAGGACCTTCAAACAGGTATGATACCTCTATCAATAGTATCATACTAAAGTGGGCTTGGTTTGATCAGGCCATAGAAAAAGACTGGTTCTTGATTTTTGTATGAGTACATCATTTTCTAAGAATGAATTGCAAATAAAAAAAAAAATATGGCACCATAAATATCCTATAATTATCATACTAAACCAATGCACCCAATCGGAAGTCCTATCCTTATATTATATTTATACACAAAAAAAAAAAAATAAACTGCAATACAATCAATTTCATGACAAACTTAAGAGGAGAACTCTCTCATCTGTTATCATAGACATTTAAAAAGGAAAAAAAAAGAAGACAACTAACCATCCATTGCAAGACTGGTGTGTTTGGATCCAGTCTTGGAGTCGATGACTAATCTCAGTTCTATTAACAATTGTCATGATATGAAAATAGAAATCATACAAATTTAGTTGCCAGGAAAACTAATAATAAAAGTACAAATGCAAAAAAAAACACTCAATTTCCATCTCTGATCACTCAGGAAATAAATTAAATTCCGTTGGAAAATTTACAGCTACAATAAAGTAGCAGTGTAAATCATGACAAGTATTAAAGAATAATTAAAATTTTATTGATAAGTGCAGCATATTTTTTGTTTTTTTTCTTTCTTACCCTTTTTATTTTCCATTATAAAATTCTTAAAAAGTTCTAAAAGTAAGAGTGTAAATACTGTAATTTTTTTATGCCAGAGATATACTTTTTAAGTTTTTTCTTCTGCTAATGATTGGTTTGTAGAAGAAAGAATTGGAGCAACAATACATAATTTTATATATTAGAAAAAATTATTTTGTAAGAAAGAATGGTTTTGAGAGTTGGTCACTCTAAAATATAAATAGCTAGATCTAGGAGCCTGCTCCTAATGCACATTCTCATCTGTTATTCAATCTTATCCATCTATGATCTAATGTTAAAATTATGTCCAGTAGGCTTTTTAATACTTTTAATTTCAAAACATAGGCTAACTAGAATTCTAGATCTTCTTTTATCTCAAATAAATTGGGTATTTTTAATTGTTACCCTACATTCGAACGATGTCTACACCTTGAGGGCCCAGACTGACACACCTACCTTTGCTTAAGTACAATTTCTAACTCCCTAAACTTCCATTCTAGAATCAGGTCTTGATTTCAGATCATTTCTATAATTCTATGCATCGGCATCAGCAATTGAGTCAATCTAAATCTAGCCAAATTCTAGAATTTTCATTACTAATTAACTGTTATTTCTTACAGATGTGACCGTTTACAATTGTGAATTGAATGCTAACTGGTACGGTGCATACACTCATGTGGGCATAGGCTAGCACTACCGTTGTCCATAAAATTGTTTACATTTACAGGAAAGCTTGTCAGAGTTACCTAACTTACAAAACATAATTTGCCAGATAGGCTTTGGCGTATTCGATAAAACCAGGTGGATTTATAACGAGACCAGCACTCGGTAGTCAAAACTTTCAAGGTCGTTGCTTCTAATCTGTGAGTCTAAACTAATAAAAAAAAATCTGGGAATAATAATTCTTCAAAAAGTTCCAAAACAATTTGTTTTCACCCACAAATAGTTTTCTACAAAGATGGATTTGGTTTTTAAAAGCTCTATCGTTCCGCAACTTAGATTTTATACGAAGTAAAGCAGCAGCACTAAAATAATAATGAGGCAGTATCCGAGAGCAAACAAAATAAAGAAAAACTAAACAAAATGATTTATAACTGAAGAGTAATCCTTATGATAAGAAGATAACATGATTTTCTCACCGACGACTTATGGGTTTTTATAGTTTGTAAAACCATCAGTCCGTGGATGCAGTGTGTCATTAGTATAGGAACCTCAACTAGCAATAATTATGCACTACAAAAAAATGAGACCGCTTCTTACAGCTTGTTCTTGTCGCATTGGGTTTGAAAACTGTCTAAAAATGATTTGAATTAAAATCTCGTTAAATGCGCCAATGAAACATGAATTAAGAAATCAGAAGCATTATATCCAAAATGGCAAAACATTGTTGAACCTTTCATCAACTTTAATCTGGCCTCAAACGTTCCTACAGTGATACTCCGCCTTTACATGTTGTGTTACAGGCTAAAATTTAAGACGTGAATCGCATGCTTTGTGTTCGAGCCATGGAGACAAATAGTTGAAGTAAAGCTTTTCTTTCTTTTGGAATTCTAACTTAATTTTGTTGCTGATGTTTTGTTTAAATTTTTTTTTTCATTTTATGACAATCCGTGCATGACATTTTTATTAATGTCAAATTGAAAAAAAAAAAAAAAAGATAATGAAAAACAAAAAAGTAAATGAAAACAATAGTGAAAAAGGTTACTATCAACACATCTCATACAGTACTAAAGTAATTTAAAAGATAAAATAATCTACTCTCTTTAACCCATTTGATTTATTTCTGATCAAAGCGTTCAGAGATTAATGAAGCTTTATATTAGCCTCACCTTTTCTTAAAAAAAAAACCCCAAAAAACTATGGTTGAAACGGTGAGAAACCGAATTATTCTATTTGCTGCTTCAGATCTGCCCTTTTTAGATTGAAAAGCATGACCGAGCTCGAGGCATCAATGATCAAGGACAACGTTACGTTGCTTTCATTTTGATCATGGCAACATTTTGAGCACAATTTCTATGTAGAGTAAAAAAAGGAAGCATGGCATAAAGAAAAGAGCTCACTGGCTTGTAGTTGTAGTTGGCCTTCAATGTGTACTGGTTACTGAATATTGAAGTTTAGTCTCGATACAATTATGTACTTTCTATCTCGCACGGTGGGTCCATCTTGAAGCCCATCAGAGAGACGATAACCTGGACTTACTATTTTAGCGTGATCTATTAAATAAACATTTTTTCTCTTGATTTGATAAACTCGTTGATTGCTATCCGTCGACAAAGTAGCGAAATTAGAACTCTTTTATGCGAAAAAAGTATAGACTACCCTCGGGCAAGATCACGTGAAAAGGGTAAGCGTAAACTCACAAGCAGAAGGTGGGGGGGGGGCCTTGAACTACAAGCAGCAAAGTCTTCACAGGTCTTAGGTTGAGCGATCCACCACAAGACCACACCATCAACTTCCTCACGGGACGTTGCGCCTCCTTCACGTAAAATAGCATCTTTAACACCCCACCCCACCCCACCCCACCCCACAGGCACACAGACACACACACATACACCAATATTCGATCATTACTGATTACTAAGACAATGCGTAAGCACTGCTTGCTGAAAAGAAAAAAAACACACACAGAAGCACACTTTCAGTAAAGGTTCTGGTATGACATTCGAGAATAACTTTCTCGAATGTCATACTAGCAAAGGAGAGACAGTTCATAAAAAGTTTCTCCTTGAGAATATTTTACAGGGCTACATCCCTTTCAAATCTCATGAATGAAAGTATAAGGGTAATTTCTATTCCAAAGTAAATTAATTTTTATTTCATTCTTAAAATAATTTTATTTATTCGTTTTTGTTCTTTTTTTTTTTTTTTTTGTTTTTTTTTTTTGTTTTGGTAATGATAATGATAGATAAGATGTGACGGTAAAATATATAATAAGGAATATTGGAAAATGATACTGAATATATGATGAATAATAATAAGAGAGATAGGTAGATAGATAGAGACAGAGAGAGACAAAGAGACAGAGAGAAAGTGAGAGAGAGAGAGAAAGTGAGAAAGAGAGGGAGAGAGTGTGCGAGTGAGAGAGAGAGACAGAGAGAAAGAAAGTGAGAGAGAGAGGGAGAGAGAGTGCGAGTGAGAGAGAGAGTGCGAGTGAGAGAGAGAGATATAGAGGGGGGGGGGGGGGGTGTGCATAGGATTATTAATATTATGTATGTAAATATTTGCTGCGTCAGCATATTTATCATCAACGAAAAAGCGCTGTCCGTGCCCCAAATTCATATTTGGACGGATGCCTTAAAAGGAAGCGCTTTACAGTAGAGGAGTTGTTAATTTTATTTCCTTACAGTGTAATTATTATGAATAGATATTATATAGATCTAAATTCGTTTCCAGGCGCAATTTTGAAGAGTAAGTGTCCCCAGTTAGTGTAAGTCGCTTTAACTTCACTTTGTATAGTTGGCGATGAAATAAAAGCCTCTATACAGAGTCTATCTAGCGGCCGCTTGTCCAAAACTGCAACTAGATCGGACGCCGTATTCTGCGGCCGCTCGGATTCAAAGAGTTTAACTATTCATCAGCGCCTGTGTTAATGAGCTAACACACACAGGGGACCGCTACCCATGAAGAGTCAGCTCACTAATTGATAAATTGGCATATGACCACATATTCAGTCATAAATTTCCCCTGTGTGGGAACATACCGCGAAGCATTTCATTACTTTTTAAAAATTCATCAGAATATTTATCACTTTGATCTTTGTTTTTCTTTGACCTAGATTGGTATCGGTGTCAGTGTTTTACGATAGAATGTTTTATGGTACTGCAAAATTAATGTCTGCAGCAGAATGTGAAGGGTGGAGAGAGACAGCTAGGAGAGTGTTCGTTTGTGTTTGTACCACGACAAAACTGTTTTAAGGGTTGGAGCTAGTGATAGAGCCAGGAGAGGGTCCATGTTTGTGCTAGCGTTTACACTGTTTTTAGTGTTAGATCTAGTGTTAAAGCCAGGAGAATGCTAATATTGTGATATTGCTAGTGCTATTTTTTAATGTTAGACAATGATGGTGTTGGCTTTGGAACACACTAATTAGGAAGAATAATTATTATAAGGTCCTCAAAGTAGGCTTAACTTTAATAATACTATCAAAGTAAACGGCTATGTAGGTTAAATGCTCAGAACAAAAGTTCATTTCAACACGTTGTGCAAGGAGCACTGTTACCGAGAATATGTAACTTTATTCAGGCTAAATCAGTAAATTATCTTATTTTGTGAACCAAAGCTTAACTTCCGTCATATTTTTCTCAGGCCTTCAAATGTGCACGATGGTTAGGTTTAACTTTAACTGGTAGAAAATGAGAATACTCTTTATAGGAAGCTGAGCATGCGTACACCTGAGGTGGATATAGATCTAGATTTGCATAATTATGGTTAACTTTAGATGAGACTACATTCTCCTACGTCTTCGATCCCTGAGCTCCAGACTGGCATCTTAAAACTCCATTATGGCTACTTTTAGCACTAGACTGGCTACTTTAAACACCATTATGGCTACTTTAAGCTCCAGACTGGCTACTTTAAACTCCATTACGGCTATTTTAGGCTCTAGACTGGCCACTTCAATTTCCACTATGGCTACTCTAAATTTTTAGCTCTGATCGGATATTACTTGTAAAGTCAAGGTTTTTATGTGTTTTTTTTTTAAATTTAGTCTCCAAATAAGGAAACGCTAGGCGTCAGATAATTTTTGAAAATGACTTATCTGCACGGAGCTTTATCTATTATTTCTGAATAAACTGTTTACCTGGGCTTTAAAGCAGGAGTTTATACCGCATGATGTTGGCTGTCTATTATTTTCTAAAGGTTAGAATATATATATATATATATATATATATATATATATATATATATGTGTGTGTGTGTGTGTGTGTGTGTGTGTAGTTATGGGTCAAATAACATAATAAAAACAGTGCTTGACAGTTGAAAACGAAACTTTGAATATATATATATATATATATATATATATATATATATATATATATATAATTTATATTCAGTTTACTCACTTTTACATTTTTAACACAGGGGAAAGAATTTGTGAGAGGCAACCAGATGGTCATATGTCACCGCCGCCGTCTTATTGGGCCACGTGAAACGTGCGTTCACTGAAAACACGGAATTTTGCACCATTCTCATTTGGACACTATTTGAAAGAACTTGTAAGGTATACCAGAGGTTTTCTAGAAATGTATCTAATGGATCTATAAACTTAAGGAACGGCTGAGACGGTATCAAGCAACAATAGATGTGTGTTGTACTCACAACAGATTTTAGATATTTCTGGGCAAAGAGTGTGACTCTGGTGCTATGGAGCTGACCGTCGTCAAAGTTGTGGCGGCTATTGTGCTCTTTATCTTGACCATTTTATTCGGATTTTCCCCTTACTTTTACCTCCAGGTCAGCGCAGTATCTGGTTTATCACAGGAGCGTGCAACAAGCACCATAGCTTCCCTGAATTGTTTCAGCGGCGGGGTTTTCTTTGGGACTCTCATGATGCACATTTGGACACAGGGTGCCGAAGATTTTCATTCATACTCGGCGAAAGTGGGTCTAGACTCAGAATATCCTATCTTCAATATCTTTCTGGCTGCTGGCTTTTTCCTCGCAGCCTTCGTGGAGCTTATGGCAAAGATATGGCTGGTTCGTCCTCATGGTAATTCTTCCGGAGCGATAGGATCTGAGAGTGGATCGGAAAAGACTTCATCCGAAAGAGCAGAATCGTCAACTAAGAAGAGTTACAGCGCTGCAGAGACAAATACGATAAAGTGCGATAATCGTGGAGATTCCCGCGTGATTGAGGACTGTAAAAACGAGACCGAGTCAATCCCCCTGAACACTAAGCAATGCATGACAAACGATGCAAATACTGAATCCTTAACTTCCTGCAAAAAAGATAGTGAAGATCAAGAGGGCAGGACCAATGTTCCAATCTGTGGGGTGCGGGTTTTCTTACTGCTCCTTGCTCTCTCCTGCCACACGATCTTCGACGGACTGACGGTAGGTTTGAAATGTCGTGTAGCAGAAGTCTGGTCTGTGCTTGCAGCAGTGACAACCCACAAGAGCATCACCTCGTTCTGTCTGGGTGTGGAGATGTTCCAAAACAACATGCACAGCCCTCTCAAAGCCGCGCTGTGGTTAGGAATCTTCGCCGTGATGTGTCCACTTGGCATTGCCGCTGGTGTAGGCCTGACACCAGAAGGAGTGAACGAGACAGCTAAATTGTTGACGTCCTCTCTGCTTCAAGGCCTGGCCGGGGGTATCTTCATGTATGCCACGCTCTTGCAGATTTTGGCGGCTCATATTGGACGTGCCGGAACTGATGACAACTGTTGGCATCTGCCACTAGTCCTGGCTGGTTTCTGCGTCACAGCCGTAAGCAAAACGTTTGGTTATTTGTAACAACATGATTGAATATTATTTGTGGACGATGTGTAGCTCTTATCCAATCAATAACAAACACAAGATGAACCTTTGGGCTTTCTGGTTTCATTGAATTTAACAAGGTATCATTCTACTGCGTCGAGATATAAGTGTGAACTGAGAAAGTAAGCTCTTGGTCTCCTCAACGCCTCTGTGGTGATCTCTCTTCACAACCTCGGATGTATACATTCGTCACGGGTTAGTATTTAATATTCTCCAAGATTTAATAGCCTAAACGCCACAGATGTCAGGTTAAGAATAGTTCCAACACTTTTGGTGCATCGCTGTAAACAGGTCCAGTTTAACGATTCAAAGTTACTCCCTAGACTTTTTTTTTATCTTTAGAACATAATCTCCAGTAAAAAAAAAAGAACTAGAACCAGTTTGATTTTAATTCCTTTTTATCATCCTATTATGATGAGTTAAAATATTTGCACAAGTTATCTAAAACTACTAAATGGAAGCCAATCAAGAGGAAGGTGTGTTACTGTGTGAACATT
The DNA here is from genome assembly GCA_033675545.1 of Elysia crispata. Lineage (NCBI taxonomy): Eukaryota > Metazoa > Mollusca > Gastropoda > Plakobranchidae > Elysia > Elysia crispata. The sequence continues at coordinate 23,876 of JAWDGP010005910.1, forward strand.
ATGGTCATTAATTCTTTTTCCTTGTGGGTGGGGGCGCACTGTCATCAATACTGCACGCATTTTTTTTTCAAGCTATGCGTGCACATTAATGCTTTTATCACATCATTCTATAAAACTTACACAGCTATATAAGCAATATTGTTTCATAAGATCTGGTCTAAACTCGGAAGTGTGCTCTCACATAGTCTGTAGAGATCACAGGAACCGTGTTTACAACTTGGAGGCTTTCTCTGTGCCATAAGATCTGTCTACACATGACACCATTCATGTGTCACAGGATCTGTGTTTATAAATTAATGGTGCTATCACTGTGTCATGCGACACAAAAGTCAAGTCAATTTTACATGGATATTATTGTAAATTTACATATGGAAATAAACCTCATCATTATGAAACCGTTTTAGATTCAATTTTAGGTCAGAAAACCTTTCTTTTTCTCGTGCTTTTTGTTTGTGTTTTCCTTTATCTCTATGGGTTTGGCAAACACGCTCCATGTCACTTCCTATCTTTGCCCCCATCTGTCTCCATCATTCTCTACCTCTGTGTACCTGTCGGGCTCTGCGTCTATCTTACTGGATTTTCTCCCAAGTATTTTATGAAAACTGTTATTGACAAAAATACGAGCGCAAAACAACATCCTCCATTTTTTTCTCCATATATGTATGTATGTATGTATGTATGTATGTATGTATGTATGTATGTATGTATGTATGTATGTATGTATGTATGTATGTATGTATGTATGTATGCATGTATGTGTGTGTGTATGTATGTATGTATGTATGTATGTATGTATGTATGTATGTATGTATGTATGTATGTATGTATGTATGTATGTATGTATGTATGTATGTATGTATATATATATATATATATATATATATATATATATATATATACATATTTTTCCCTATCTGTCTAACCATGTGTTTTCTTCTGTCTTCTTGACTGGCTTAATATATGTATATGTGTGTGTGTGTGTGTTCATACACACACTGACAAAAAAAACATGTTTATAATCTTTACAAGGTAAACAACTTTAGATATGTGAACTTACTCTATATACTTGCTCTGTATAGAAACATGAATACATCTAGCTTTATATATATATATATATATATATATATATATATATATATATATATATATATATATATATACATACATATTTATTTATTTATTTACACATACACCTGAATTTTTATTGTTTTTATTTATGACTTTTTATGTGAATGGGCTTGTCAATGTTGAGTTTTTCCAAGAGGGATGAATAAAGTAAATGTTATCTTATCTTATCTTAAAAGTTATGAAAAGGGGGAAGTCAGGAGGACCTGACAACATTGCAGTTAAAATTTTTGAGACTTTGGTCGAATGGGGAATGGAATTACTGACAGAGCTGCTCAGTATATGAGAGATACCCAAAGATCTAAGCACATCTAATTCACCACACTTTCAAAGAAGCCAGGTACAACCCAATATGAATATCATCATACAATAAGCTTAATGAGACATACTATAGAAATATTTCTCCAATTTGGATAGAAAGAATGAGATGTAAAATACGAACAGAAATATCAGAGAAACATTTTGGTGTTGTAACAGGTGGGGAAGTTACCAATGCTATCTTCACTCTCTAAAATAATGTTGTAAGAGAAAGGCCTGTTCTTGTGTTATATTGACTGCTCCAAGCGTTTGACAAGGTAAATTATGAAGAATTATTCAAAATGCTGACAGATTTGTAAATAGATGGTAGAGATATGAAAATATTAAGAAATCTTTACTGGGAACAAATAGCAGGTGTAAAAATTGATAATGAATTTAGTGAGTTTAAACCTAGTAGGCGAGGCGTACAAAGCTGCTTATTGTCTCCAGACTTCTTCAATGTGTACAGAGAGAAAATAGTCTACGAGGACAAAGCCTCAACAATCTTAGACACACCGACCTCACAGCACTTAATGCAGAATCAGAAGAAAAGCTCGAATAGATAATGCTAATAACAGTAGAGAGATAGGCCTGGAACTTAACTTAAAAAAAACAACAACCCAAAACAACTGAATGTATGGTAATAAACAAAAATTCAGAAATACCAACATGCACACGTAAAAGAAGTAGAGAAACAAGTCAATAAATTCGAATATGTAGGCTACACTACATCAACAGGGGTCACGAGTGACACAGAAATCAAAAATAGAACTGGGATTGCAAAAAAAAAAAAAGAAAGAAAGAAAAAAAAGACTCATACAAGAAATTAGCCCAGTCATGACAAATAGACATATCAATTCTGATACTAAGATGAGAGTTCTGAAATCATGTGTGTGGTCAGTGCAATTGTATAGATGTGAATAATGGACAATTAAAATGTTGAAAAAAAAAAAGATACCAGAGTCTACTGAGATGTAGCTGTACAGGAGAATAATGACAATAATCATCGGGGAAGGAGAAGTAAACAAATGAGGAAAACCTTCTCTTGCTGGCGCTGAGATATCTTTGACCAACACTGGTAGTTATAAGGCGAGTGAAACTTATGGGGCATATACACAAAAAGAAAAGAAAAAAAAAGAAAAGAGGATGAAACACTTAAGTTTGACCAGAAAAAAAAGGATGGTAAAAAAGGCAGAGGAAGACAATGGCAGAACTACTAAGAGGGCCTCATCAAAATGGTCACAGACAATAATATCAGAAACAACAACATCATGCATGCTGCAAATGATAAAGTGAAATAGAGAGCCTGCTTCAGACAAGCACTTGGTGATGATGATGATCATGATGATTATTGTAAATGCCTCCACACACACTCACACATCTTTCTGCGCAAATATTCCTATCTATACTTATAGAGTTGCTCCATGGAACCAACTGACTGGTTAGTTGCCTACCGCTTCGGTCAATGCTGCAGAAATCTCATTATTGAGAAACAATGCAAAGAGCTCGCTATCCGATGCGAGAAAACTAGAGCTGTCTCCGAGGCTAGTGGCGCCTTTGATGGTTCATGGGCTAGTGGGATAGGTCCGGGGATAAGTGAGCAATTCTACGTGGCTATTGCATCTTTGGGAGGTATCGGTCGAGAAACAGAAGGAGAAAATCAAATTACTGTCCAGATAGACGGTTACAGAGATGGAACGGAGCAGAAAAAAAAGAGAGGCGTGATTAAAAGGGAGCCAGAGAAAAAATAGAGATATAAGATATAGAGCAAAGAGAAAGAAACATGTAGGCAGAAAGAAAAGATCAAGAGAGATAAATATAGATAGACAGATGGCTATAGAGAGAAAAAAACAAAGAGATGGATAAAGGGAGAAAGAAAGAAAGAAATAGAGAGAGAGAGAGAGAGAGAGAGAGAGAGAGAGAGAGAGAGGCGGAGAAAAAGACAGAGGAAAGAAGAGATGTAAACAAAAAAAAGAACATCAACAAATAAATCGACTGAGAAACAGATTCAGAAAGTGTGTGAGAGATTAGGAGAGAGCGAAATAAAACGATGAAGATCAAGAGAAAGACAAAAAGATTCAGATATACATGTGTGTGTATATATATATATATATATATATATATATATATATATATATATAATATAGATAGATAGATTAATAGATAGATAGAGAAAGACAGAGTGTGTAGCGTGGATTTAGTGTAAACTTTATCTTAAATACCAGGAATATCTTCATTGTCCACTCTGTGATAGTGATGCTATCCAGCTGGAGAAGACTATAGATGAAGAACTTCCATTTAAACTAGTGCACACTTCTAAAATATCAACTCTTTTTAAAACACATAACTCAGATTGAAACCTTCATTGCGAGGTGGGAGAAATTTATTTTTATAGAATATTCCTAGCAATAAGTTATATCAGTGAATCTAAGATCAGTTACGAAATATTTTTACGAACGATGTTCTGCACACTTTTTTTTAAGTATTTCTTTTTAGGATTATTTACAATTAAGGGCTCCCACAGAAAACACTACCACCATTAAAGCATAAGATGCGGGTTTTCTACACAGCTTTGGAAAAATCAACTTGTTTTGCGTGATAAAAAAGTTGTTCCAGGGCTCTCAATACTTAGAGTTTTCCTTTTGTTATTTTTCTTTCTCTCCTCCTTACCCCATTTGCTACCCTCCCGTCTCTCATCAATATTTATTTTCGCACACTTTCTATGTCTCTGAAGCCCTGACCTTTTCTCTCTGGTCTAGTGACTAAGTGGATTGCAATTTTTGTCTCTAAAACTTCATTTTTTATCTTATCCATCTTTCTCTTTGGTTCTGATCTTTCTCAGTTTTTCTATACTCATCCACTCTCGATTTCTTCTCTCTTCCTATTCGTTTCTTTTTTTTTTTAATTTACTCTTCTCTTCCCCCTTCCCCTCTCCCCCCAATTCGCTTAATTCCACAATCGTCACTTCCTCTTTATCCTGCCTTGTCTTTCTCCTCCTCATCTCCCTCTATCTCTTTTACTCCCCTCTTTGTTTTGTTTTTTTATATCTTCCACTCTCTCTTCCTATCTTCTCTTTTTCCTCAGTATCTCTCAGTTATTGTACCTCTTTCCACATTTCTCTCATCTCCCTCTTGATCTTACTCCCTAATTTTCTCTTGGTCACTCCATTCTCCCTCTGTCAGTTTTGAAAATAAACTTCTTTCTTCTTTCCCTTTATCACAAGTCAGAGAATTTATGCCAGTTTTCAGGAAAAGGATTTTAATCTAACAAGATTTATCACTACCAGAGCGCTCGAGGGCTAGAATTCTTTTAAATCTTCTAAAATGAGTATTTGAACGTCTTATTGAAACCACACAAAATCTCTATCCGATTAATAAAATAACACGGCGTAATGTTGATTTTGTACGCAATGACAATGAAAGAAAAGTGTTGGAACATAACAATACTGTCTCTTATTCCAAAATATGAATCAAATCATTGATTTTTTATACAGATATATAGGATTTCGTTGCAACAGCGTTATTCTGCGCGAGTTTTGTTCTCGTGTAATAAAAGCCCTGCGATCATATTTTTGTGCATATTCAGTATCAATAAATTTATACCGATAACGATCCTAATGTTATTTTTTTGTTTTTGTTTTTCTTTGTTTTTTGCGATAAAAAATGTAGGTATGTCACGTTGAGATTGCTGGATTGCAGTGTTATCACGAGCTGTCACAGCTCAGCATTCGGTACCTTATCATTGCTGAAAGTATAAACACGTAAACAGTGAGTAAATTCGATCAGTAGTTAAGAAAAATGAAGTAAATTCATAAAATGAATATTTATTGTAAACATTTTTTTTTCAGGTAAGCCTGCTGATTATTTTGTGTTTATTGGTTCAGTTTTCAACTTAAAGAGAAAAAAACAACAACAGCAAATTAAACAATAACAACAAAAAGCAGCTGAATTAGCGATGAAAAATATAAAACAGTTGCACTAACATCTCCAGAATCAGCCAACAAAAACAAACGGAAAATCTGATAAATACAATTGCAACAACAAAAGATTAAAAATATAAATATTGACAACGATTTTAAGGCGACGCAGACAAAGACGATATTTTAACAACAACAACAACAACAACAACAACAACAACAACAACAACAACAACAAACAACACCACCACCACCACCACCACCAACAACAACAACAAACAACAACAACAACAAACAACAACAACAACAACAACAACAACAACAACAACAACAACAACAACAACAACAATGACTCCATGCCATTTCACTGTTAGCCTGACAAGGAAATTCCATGTTTTTTTTAGAAGTTCTCTGAATCAAACTTGGAACTAAACACACTCTGGGTCTCGCCTGATCTACACTAGATCGTTTCCAGATCCAGTGGGGTCAAAAAGTCCTACTATACTGAAACTAGATACGGTAAAAAAAATGGAACAAAATAATCAACAGGGTTTCCCATGAAAGAAAAATAAGAAAAAGTAAAATTTACAAACATTTTACAACCATTCCGATCGATCCAAACATTAGACAAATTGCGAAGCCTGCCTGACATCAGATCTCTTAACTCACTTGAATTGCGTTTCATAATTAACGATTTTTAATTCTGTAAGAGCTCTGAAAAAAATAACGAAACTAGCAGGCGTGACACAGGAAACACAATATCAAACCTGGGCCTCTGGGAAATACG
>JAWDGP010005910.1:35000-40000 GCA_033675545.1 Elysia crispata
ATGATGATGATGATGATGATGATGATGATGATGATGATGATGGTGGCTGTTTGGTTGTGGTTATGTGGTGATGGTGGTGAAGACGACAACGAAGACAATTATAATGATGATGATGATGATGATGATGATGATAATGATGATGGTGGCTGTGTGGTTGTGGTTATGTGGTGATGGTGGTGAAGATGACGGCAAAGACAATTATAATGATGATGATGATGATGATGATGATGATGATGATGATGATGATGATGATGATGATGATGATGATGATGATGATGGTGGTGGTGGTGGCTGTGTGGTTGTGGTTATGTGGTGATGGTGGTGAAGACGACGACAAACACAATTATAATGATGATGATGATGATGATGATGATGATGGTGGTGGTGGTGGTGGCTGTGTGGTTGTGGTTATGTGGTGATGATGGTGAAGACGACGACAAAGACAATTATAATGATGATGATGATGATGATGATGGTGGTGGTGGTGGCTGTGTGGTTGTGGTTATGTGGTGATGGTGGTGAAGACGACGACAAAGAAAATTATAATGATGTTGATGCCGCTGTTCCATCTGCTGTTGGCACTGATGATAATGATTATGATGGTGATGATGATAATGATGATGTTGATGTTTGCAAAAGGAGAACAAACAATGGAAAAGATTTTTTTTTTGCTTATCTACAACCACTTTTTTTATCTTCGTACTGGGGTGGAATTGAAAGTAACTTAATGAATTCCCAAATTTCGAGAGTGGCTCTCATTTTTAACTTTGTTAGGCGAAGATACCTGTATTGTTATAGTGGGTGAGAATATTCAATGTTTATAGCTCGACATCTTCCTTCCCTCATAATTCCAGTTTTTAAAATAGATACAAGTGGTGAATGTGCTACTACCACAATGTGTGCGCAGAGGACGTCTTTAGCAAGCTCATGGGTGAAAATTTAGGTTAATTGGTTTGACGTCGACTAAGTCTTGCTAAGATTGGTATACCTTAAATTCAAATTAACAATGAGAGAGAGAGAGAGAGAGAGAGAGAGAGAGAGAGAGAGAGAGAAAGAGATAGGCAGACAGACAGAGAGACAGAGAAAGAGGGAGAGGGAGACTCAGACAAACAGACACACATGCTGACAGACAGAGACTGAAGCACATCAAGATTTGGAGATATATTTAACACCTCTTTTTAACTATGTATGCCTCCCCCCCCCCCCGCCGCAACTTCTTCCCAGCCTTCCAGAGTTGTTCTGCGAGTATCTACTTCCGGTATCCGAAATATCCAAGTGATCCATTTATGTTACGAAGCTTAATGTATAAGCTACTGTTTTTCTCGGCAGACGACATCTAGAAGCTCAATCTGACTATAATTATTATAGTTTGCTGTTATTGCAGCTCACTCCCATGATTTGACCACTTTCACCATCGGGGAATGTTCAATAACGGGAACTTGTTCAGGCACGATACATTTGATAGATCGGTGGATATAGAATGTCTCCTCTAGGGTTATCTTGGGCAGACGATAAGCAGTTCTGTATGACCTCCAGAGCAGAACGCATCAACTTTGCCCTGCGTCTTCTTTTTCTGTCTGCCTCTTTCTTCTTAGTGTCGGCCTTTCTTTCTGTCTGCCTAACTCTCTGCCTGCCTCCTTGTCTGTCTACCCCCCCCCCCCCCCTTTTCCCCTCTCTGTTTCTGTCTGCATCTTTCTCTTTCTCTGTCTGCCTCCACTTTCTAACTGCCTCCCTCTTTTTCTTCTGCTTCCAACTTTTTTTCTGACTACCTTTCTCTTTTTCTAACTGCCTCCCTCTTTTTCTTCTGCTTCCAGATTTTTCTCTGTCTGCTTCCCCTTTTTTCTGTCTACCTTATACCCTTACCTTGCTGCCCCCTCTTGATTTTGTTTATTTCTAGAATATTCAATTTTATCTTTCTCTCACTTGTTTTCATTTCTTCTTTTTATTCATCATTTCTATATCAATAGTTTTGCATCCGTCTATATCCTTGTATATTTATTTGGCTTCCTGTTTGTCTCTTTCTATTTATTCTCACGAACATTCGTGTAATCTTCCTCCGATAAATACATAAAGGCTAAGTTTACATCTTACAAATGGCAATTGTTTTCCCTAAAAATATGTCTTTAACCATTCTTATGTGCCTGGTGTCTCTCTCCCTTCGACCTCTTTTTTGCACCTTGAAAATCATTTCTCCCACTTTCCTCTCTCTCTCTCTCTCTCTCTCTCTCTCTCTCTCTCTCTCTCTCTCTCTCTCTCTCTCTCTCTCTCTCTCTCTCTCTCCGTTTCTCCCTCACCTCCCTTCCCCCTTTTTTCCTCCTATATCTCTTTCTTTCACACTGTCTGTCTTTCTCTCTGGTTTTTTTTTTTTTTCTATTTGAGAAGTTTAACATCTCCTAAACTTCTCCAGGAATCTTATACAGAGACTCCACCTGCCGGCTCCCTTCCTCCCCCCCTCCCCCAACTATCCTCACTATCTATGTCTGGACCGTCCTCTCCATCCCCTCCCATCTTCTCCCCATAGCCCACAAGATCCCCAGTATCAGTTAAAACCGACCTGTTTCTCTCAGTTGTCGATTCCAAACTTTCCCAGATCAGCTGCGATCGCCTCCTTCTATCACTCTGCCTGTCTCCCTCTTCCCTCCCACTTTCTCCGAACTCCTTTTGCCCCCCCTCTCCGAATCTCCCTCTTTCTCTCTTAGCGTTAAACTCCATCAGTTCCTGGTGCGCAGTGAGAGAGGCCAGTCCCTTCCCACCTGAGCTTCGTCACACAAACCTGGCATCACTCAGTCTAAGGACCCCAGCTTGTGGTATCAACTGAGTTCCTTGCTACAGACTTAACTTTTCTCGCTGTTTTACACTTATTATGGTTGTGAATTCTTCTCAGGTGTCACCACAGGCTCTATAGGCTGAGCATCAAGCGGTCTTCATACACACCATAATTGAATGCACTGGTAAGTTGCTAAGGATAAAATTCATACAATGCCATGGTGATGTGAATTTTTCATTGCCTAAAATTTTTTTTTTCTTTTTTTTTTTTTTTTGCTGACAGTGGTTCCAAAATTATATTGAATCTTTTCGAGTAAAATTAATTAGTAAATGAATGAAGAAATGAAATATAAACAGAGAAGAAACACAAATTTGAGAACACGCGCGAATATTTCTGTCTTTGTCTCTATCTCCTCATTTCTCTCCTCCTCCTCCTCCTCCTCCTCCTCCTCTCTCTCTCTCTCTCTCTCTCTCTCTCTCTCTCTCTCTCTCTCTCTCTCTCTCTCTTTTTCTCTCTCTCTTTATCTGTATCCTGTCTCTATCTACCTCTTCCTCTATCTTTGTTTCTATCTCTCTACCTCATCTTTTCTATCCCTTTCCCTCCTCCCTCCCTCTCTCTCTCTCTCTCTGTCTCTCTCTTCCTCTCTATCTCTATCTCTCGCTCTCTCTTCAGCTCATTGATTATCCATTTTCTTCATTATTTTCGTTTGCTTTAACAACGTTATTCCAGAGTTGACCTGTTGAATTTAAACAAGATATTCGAGATAGCTAGCAAGGTGAATAATTATGATAATATCTTATTTTCGGCCATTGTGAACGTCATCTCTGCTCTTTGTATTTATACGACCGTTGTCCCGGCATGAAGTCCAGTTCCGACACTAGCTTTGGGTGCCTAGATCCATAGGTAACCGTGTGCGGGATGTTATTGCGTAGCACCTGAAGTACTCCTTGTTTCTGGTTTCAACGTGGCCAACAGGTTCCCGCTGGGGTTAGGGGATAACTCGTCCTTCCTGACAGGTAGAGAGAATTATCATCCCTTCTGTTCGAGATAAATTAGCGGCGCAGGGTAAGTTTTGGGTACCACCTTGGCCGCTCTACCACGTCTGGCAGAAGCTTGTTTTGATAGTCGATGCAAAATAGTTTGTATTGCACCCAATTATTTCATCATTGGGTTAGGTTGACTGAAAGTGAACGTCGTCCTCCTAGCCATATCTTTTTTTTTTTTTTTGAATTTTTTGAATGTTAATTGTTTCATGATAAGAAAGGCGTCTACACAATTTTAAATGTACGCTAAAGCTGAGTGAGCATAGTGGCTCGTGACGCCGTTAGCTCCGCCATAGTAGAGTTCGATATAACAGGTAGACACAGTATGTGAATTCGGGCGGAGATTTTTACAGAAATTTGATTGATTTATTGATTGATTAATTGGTTGATTGATCGGTCCATTGATTGTTTGAAAGTTGCCCACGAGAGCTAAGAATTAAACAAAACCCTAAGGTTTCAGAGGTTATTACGATACGCAAAGCTTAAAGAGAGATCGGAAAGAAGTAAGAGTCAAGCTCCTGGCAATGTATATTGTCACTGACTGTCAAACGTCGTGCACTATGACACGAAATATCACCCATTTCTTCCTGTCTGCAACTCCCTGATTTGTTGGTGAGATGTGGCGGACCCAAGAGCTTCTGTTGACCAGCGTGACCGAAGACAACATAGAAACGGGTTATATAGGCTGTGTTTTCCTGAACCTCTAGAAGGAATTTTTCATCGCAATAAGAATGTATCTGAAAATGTCAACACATGGAAGACAATTCCATTTTCGCAGTCAATTGGAGGACCTGGTCACCAGTAGATTCCTATGGCTCTGAGTTCGCTAGTTTAAAGAGAGACTGAATGAATAATTGATATGCACATTTAAAAAAACAACTTTAACATTGACAGTAACGAAAGCAAGAGCAACTTTCGAACAAAGCCGAACAACTCGCAACAAATCGACGATATAAAGCTTACCAATTGTACTGACTTTCATCTGGTTTACAAATTTGCTCATGGTTGCCTTCACTGTGAAAGTTGAAAGATTATAGACGGATCAAGTATCTACCGTTAACTTGGCCAGTTCCCCGGTCTGTAGCTGAGCAGCTTGGCCTGAGTTTATGAGAGAACAAGTTATCGCAGGCTTAAACTCTGCATCATCGTTGGATGAGTACGGTAGCTCATCTTCCTAGCTTGACCCTGCC